>CM064484.1:46983380-47072684 GCA_032716605.1 Paralithodes platypus | reverse complement strand
GTAATTTATTGTACAACGTCAATAAACTAAAGCCACCACTGCATTATCTTTTAGCTCAGTTTGAGATTTTATGACGGTCGACCATTAGTTTGACGATTTCAAGACCTTTCGGCCCAATGTGTCAATATTAAGGCCTGTCATGCCATTCAAGTATCTAATTTTTCCTCGCGAACGATAGCAAGCCTGTCATTTTGGAAGAAACTGCCTTCGACCGGGATATTTTTCTACCGAAAAATTTACACATTTATCTCGAAGGGGGGTCTTGATGGAGGTCTAGGGAGCAAACTAAATACCTTCCCTTAACCTGTGATGTTGAGCAACTAGTCAGCCCTCTATCGTATTGTCCAAGGTTCAGGTTTTGGTAACTATACATAAGCCTGCAGTTATAAGGGGTATCAATTTTAGAACTTTTATTATTGAAATTATCTGCAGTTTAGTTTATGAATATATACGTCTGAATTTGTTGAAGCAGTGGGGAGATTGTAATGCAGTGGCGGGAACTGTTATTGACCCTTCATGATTTTTTTCTATGCGAGTGAGTGAGACAAAAGGCAGAACTGCCTGTATCGAGTGCCTCCCCCCTGAGTTGAAAGAGTGACAGGGACAAAATCAAGCGACGTTCGAGCCAAAATGCCTGGACACACTGAGTTTGAAGCCATTTAAGTCACATGATCCTAAGTTGTGCCTACCTATAGAAGTTCAAAGTTTATTATTTCTAGTAAAAATAATATACTATCCAGTGACTAAATTCCACAATATTAGTATTAAACCTTTCACGCACAGGACGCGATTTGCGCCCTTTCTGGGATACTTAAAAGCCTTTGTGACCATCAGGGGTGTTTAGAAACTTTTAGTTACTTCAACCTCTGCAGTTGTCTTTGAGTGAGCTGTGGGCATTAAACTAATTTTGGAAAGTTAATTATGAGATTGAGAGAACTATTTCTGAATACAAATAAGGTATTTGTAATGAACCCTAGTTTTAGTATTAATACAGTATATGGAACACCAGAATTTGTTAAAGAGGTCCAAACTCTAAATAAACAACTTAAAAAATAGATGCTCGTAATATAATGAATACAGTACTGTATATGGGATAGGGTAAGGGAACTTTGAGACAACTATACACATGGTAACCTAAACGGTTAATATTGTTAAGGAGAGATGAGTAATTTTTCTGGTCCCCCTTCATGTTTAGCCCCATTACTTTGCCGATTATAAGACGTTCAGCCCATTACTTTGGCGATTTTAAGACCTTTCAACCTATTTGTGTCATTATCAAGACCTTTCGTGCTATTTAGGAGACTAATTTTCCTGGCGAGTGATACCAAGTCTGATGTAGGAGGAACCGGCCTTCGACCTGGACAATTTTCTACCGAAAAGTTTACAAATTTGTCTAAGGGGGGTCTTGGGGATGTTTTTTAAGCTTGATGGATGTCTAGGGAGGAAACAAATTTACAAATAATTAAATCTATGTACCAATAAATAAACAATTAGCCATTAACCCTATTAACCCTTTCAAGCTCCAATACGAGTTTCGGTTCCGTTTTCTGGCTACTATTAGACGATTTTATTCAGTTTAGGAAGGGTATATGCAAGTCAAAGGGTTGATGGAAATAGTCTTTACCCTTTTAATACCCACAGGTCCTTCCTAAGCTGCACAAAATCGTCTAATGATAGTCAAAATAAACTGCTAAAACGCGTCAGAGCTTCAAGGGGTTAATATTGTTGTGTTCTTACCCTAGTTTGTTGGTGAAGGTGCTTAAGGCTCCGTTTGAGTTTCTTAAGTTAGTCTTCAGCAGCGTCTTCCTCCGCCGAGCCTCAACCGTACTGGGCCCCCTCCTCTGCCCATCACATCTGTTAGAAAATCCAATATTAATATTACAGCTTAAGGATTTGACCACTTGCAAGTTTCAAGCTATAAGGAAGTTGAGTTTTTTATATCGACATTTAGCAGAATTACGAGCTAAAATAGGAGTTGTATTGCATATATAAACACAGTAGCTGTGGTGGTCAAGTAGTGAGCACGCTTGCGTGTGAATCTGAAAGACCCGGGATCGAATCCCTGCCACGGCGGACATTTAGTGGGTGCGGTAGTACGCCCTAGCATGTTTCACATGCTTGCACCCAGTCAGGGGATATCCTGACGACGTATACAGACTAAAACACACATAACAAAGCCACTCCAACACCTTCCTCTCTCTCCAACACCCCTTCTCAACACTCTTCTCTGAGCTAGTGCCGATAAAAATGGCATGGTCAGTCCTGTAAAGAATCGTAAGATTTAGTCTTAAAGATTCCAGGACGAGCTCATTAGCGGCGGATCCCCAGATCGACCGTGGTGATTGTCACCTTAACATCTACAAAAGTACAAGTACATAAAGCCAAATTCACGTACTTTCTATCCATCAAAACTTACATTACTGCATTTCTGTTTAATAACTTTGTATACGGCCCAAACTTCCTTATAGCCTGAAACTCACAAGTGGTCAATTAGGCCAATATTTCTGATATAATGCAGATTTTCAAAATTTATAAATTCATAAATATGTTTGCAAAAAAAAAAAAAAAATTATATCTCAACCATAGTCAAGGTGGTCGTGATGCCTGGAGTATCGGGTCGTCTTGGGTTGGGCAGGGTCGGGTAAGATCGCGACGGTCCTCCCATCTCTAACCTGTTGGGAAGATTTAACATTACATTAGTCACAGGATTCTGGCATACCTTATTTCACCGTTGTTCCTCTTCCGTCGGGCCATCCAGCTCATTCCTGTTGATAAAATATTTAATTATTACAGGAGCGCCGTTCTGCCAGCAACAACATCGGTCTGCAAATCGGCCACAGCGGGTCTGCAAACTGCCACATCATGTCTGCAAGCTGCCACATCAAGTCTGCAAGCCGCCACATCATCTGAAAACCTGCAACCTTCACAACCAACGAACAGACTACCAGAAATGCACCGGCCGGATTTCAACCAACAAGAAAACAAACCAAGATGTAACTAACCAAATTAACTAAGCTTCTACCCAAGCCTCTAACACAGCTAACCAACCTACTCAGCGAACCGAATAGAGCAACACCTAACCAATACTAACCTAGAACAAATTATCTACCTATCCCTACCCCTTGAACTAACTAGAGCTACCCCCTCTAGCACCCCCCCCCCCCCCTCTCAGCATCCCTACCAGAAACTTTGTCTAATTCGAAGCCAACGACGATAGGAGAAACAGATTAGTGCATGGATTAATTATATATATATATATGTCATTATACAAAAATTATGTTACGTTATTGGAAATATTATAGTTATAGCAAATGTAAAAAAAATATATATACCAGATTTATTTATATATAAATTATTGCAAAACAATAAGTATATCATTTACACTGAAATGTATTAAAATAAAATCTTACCTTAAATTTGCCGCCTATCTAACGTAATGTCTGTACACATGTTAGTAGAAGGGAGGTGGTTTAGGTGGTGACAAGGACAATGGAAGGAAGGGGGGGGGGGGGGGGGGGGGGGGGAGAGGATGGTTAGGATTAAAGGGAAGTTTGCTCCGGCCCCTTTCTCCCTCATGTTTAGCCCAGGTTATTTTGAGACTAAGAAGTTCACCTTCTAGTTTGACACGAAAGACCTTTTGTGCCATACAGCGATCTATTTTTTTTCTGGCGAGCGCTAGCGAGCCTGAAATTAATGAGAAACTGGCCTTATTATTATTATTATTTCGGCTGGTACATTTTTCTATCGAAAAATGTACAAAATTATCTCGAAGGGGGGTCTTCAAGGCATTTTATTTAAGCTTGACTGAAGGTTTTGGGACGAAAAAAAAAATATATATACAACATCAAAATAAAACTTCCCTTTACAGAGAACAGTGGGAAAGGATGGTTAGGATTAAAGGATATGGTTGCCGCGGTGGTGGTAGTGGTAGACTGGTTGAGTGGTCTGGTTGGGGTTTCCATCATCGTTCGACATCTGTAAAAGACAAAAATACATTGTTAACATTTATCTCAATCAGCCAAGTAGAACTGTATATAATTTGGGTAAAAATTGAAGAGACCCCGGACAGCCTTTTTACCTACAAGTAACCTAACAAAACGACAAAAATAACTTAGTCTCTTAAATGTTTACCATAATTTGTTGGTGTTAGCATTATTATTATATTTGTGTATATTTAGAAGATGTATTTTGACCAGTGCAGAATTTCGATGCGAGTATCCTAGGTTCGAGTCCTCTGAGTGCCACATGTATTTGTTGATTTCATTGAGTTTAAATGTGAAGTTGGTTTGTGTTAAAAACATAATTCTGGCTATCATTGGACGAATTTATGTAATTTAGAAAAGACTTCTAGGAATCAAAGGGATAAAAGTATCTTTAAGGGGAGATTGGTAGTTTTTCTAGACCCCCTTCTCACTTATGTTTAGCCCTAGTAGTTCTCAGATCTTAGAAGTTTGTCCCATTAGTTTGATTTTTCTTTTTTTACCTTTCGCCCCAGGTCTGTCAATATTTAGACCTTTCGTGCCATTTAGGTGTCAATTTTATTTCCTGGCGAGCGATAGCGAGCCTGTAATTGTGCAGGAACCGGCCTTCAGCCGACATTTTTCTATCGAAAAATGTAAAATTTATTTCATAGGGGGATCTAATGGACGTTTTTTAAACTTTGGAGGTCTAGTGAGGAAACTAAAAAAAAAATGACAAAATAGACCAAGAAATTAGACCTTCCCCTTTCATTATATTGGCGTTATCGATGTTATTCTTAGGTGATCGTAAATTGACATGTACATTCAGCCTAATAAGTGATGTCTCGGCACCAAGTATATTTTGATTAATAATTGGTATCGGCATTATCTAAACTTTATTTATTAATTTCGAGTGAGATATACAAACATATTCCTACACTTACCCACCCAATTCAACATCTGGCAGACATTAATACAGCACAGAGCGAGCCAAACTAAATGACAGCCGAGACATTACTTATTAGCGCGACCGTACCTATCTTGATTATGCAGCGAAGATTTGGTAACTAAGCATGTTAATGATAAAAACCTTAGCATTATTATGATCCAGAAGCATTGAGTACTTTCAAAATGGCATTAATTATCGATAACAAACTTTAAAGTCAGAAATTGTTTAACATTAGCAACATTCAACAAAGTGGATAGATTGGAAGAACTAAATGTACTATGAAGAAGTAATCCATAGTCAGTTATATTTCGGCCAGCGGTAAATTGTCATGCTGCCATGTTCACTACTCCGCTAATAACATGTTATAGCGAAATATGTTTTTGTTTAGGAGAACTTTTTATTAATAGTATGCAGATCCACAACTGTTCATTGTTTGGCGCTAAGCATTGGTAAGTTAGCGGCACAGGAATTGAGTTTTCCGCCAGGTGCAAAATTAAACTGGCCTTATCCTTGTAATATAACCGGCCATGTGGTTAATGGAGGCGCTGTGAGAGAACGGCAATAAATTTCCTTGGCCGCCATTTTGTTGTCAATTATCACACAACGGGGCGATATTTAATTTTTGTAAATTATACCCATGGAGTAAACTATATATCCTGTACCAGTATTACCGAATGTGTGTTATGGGTGTGGAATCTATGGATATATTGGAGTGTAAAGAGAGGATCACCACCCTACTGGTTACCAAACTGGCGGAAGTTTGCGGACCGTTTCCTGCCCCCAATTACTGCCTTGTTTGTTGATTATCTAGCATTTCACTGAACTATATTAACACTATATCTATAATTTTAACTTTTAACCTATTAAGTGATTCGATAAAGCACGTGTGGACTGATTAATGCAATGTTATTAATGATCGCATATGGGTAAGTGGATCAAGCAAAGTCCTAACACTTTCATGTTTCTATATAATGTAGATTCTGTGCAGTTTAAGAAGGACATGTGGTAGTAAAAAGAGTTAAGAGATAATTAGAAGCCTGTTAATTGCTGGAGGCCCTTTTGAAACTATAAAATCTTCAAACAGTAGCCAGAATAAAGTTAAAGTGACTGCGCCGGTACAGAAGGGGTTAAATCCCAAGGTAAATTGACTACATTGCTCTCATTAATTCCAGACTTAAACCCAAATTTGCCGGTTTGACACTTGGGAGGTTGAAAAAAAGCTAAAAAACACAAATCAAAAATAGAATAAGATTTATAAAATAAAATAAAATCGAACAAAACCTAAACAGTATATAAATAAAACTTAATACATTTGCCTGAAACTTCCACAATGCTTTCCAAAACTATAATATCGTTCAATGAAAATAAAATATGACAAACATTACATAACATTAATCTGCGTGAAACTCAAAGGCTTTCTAAAACAAAAATATTGCAATGATAGCCGAAATAGAATGGAAAAGATCCTTATGCTAGCGTTAATAAGACAGTAGCCTATACAGTAAATACCCACGAGGTATCTAACCGGTCTCGTGCCCTTAGGATTCCCACACATCTTTCGTAAACTATAAAATCTTCTAACGATAGCCAGAAGAAACTCAATAGGTCAATGTTCAAAGGGTTAAGGGGACAGTGGCTATTTTGTTAATCTATTAATTTATTATATTCATTCAGGTTTTATTTTCCTCGCTAGACCTCCAAGCTTAAAAGTACACCCCCTATACCCCCTTTCAAGATTTATTTGTAAATTTTTCGGTAGAAAAATGTCACGGCCGAAGGTCGATTCCTCTTATATTACAGGCTTGCTCTCGCTCGCCAGGAAAGAAATTGACACCTAAATAGCACGAAAGGTCTTAATATTGAAAAAAAAAAAACGAAAGTTCTTCAAATTTCCAAACTAATGGGGCGAACGTATCTCAAAAGCAATGGGGCTAAACATGAAGGAGAAGGGGTTCCAGAAAAACTACCCTCTTCCCTTAATGATAAATAACCACAAGGCGTCCACTCAGCCGGCTTCGATTCGCTAGTTTGCCTAAGTTTTCAAAATCCAATTCAAATATTCTTACTAAATCCTCCACGTTATCATTAGGCATCTATTACTCGTGGGTTAATAGGTAATTAATCAATATATAAATTATATTCAGGTTAAAAAATACTTAGTCCAATTCCGTTTAGAAAAGTCACATGGGAATATAGCCTAAGTTTATGCCATCAATTTATAATCTGGATCTTAATTTCTTCCTAAATGAATCAAATCTACTAGTGATCGCCATACTATTGAGACATATGGTTTTATTGAAAGGGTTAAGGAGGTAGAACTGAGCGAACAATCAAGTGCCGGCTTCCAGAATGTTCGTCAAACCTGCCGGCTTTTTCCATCACATTTCTGGCCTTATTTAATGCAAACGTATGAAGTATTATGGGAAAACGACAAGCTCTTGTCCACAAATTCGGGTCTGGTGGTAAATAAGTCACGTTATTTAGCTATTACACTTTAATTTATTCTATTTTCAGGAAAAACAATGGGGGAAAATGGGAGCACACGAGACTTACCTCCTTAAAGCTGGACGACCGGGAACAAAATGATCGATTCAGGCGAAAATTGAGAGCTTATATAACCTCGGTTGTATTGCTGGTGGTTGATGGCAACTATTGGGTGACAGATGATCGAGAATTTCACTCACAAAATCGTCAATATCTCCCTAACTATACATTTCTGAATAAAATTTACTTAATATAAATTATGCGTATTTGTATCCTCTATCTTTTGGTATAAGTTTAACAATTCTAACATACATATTTTGTGAATATTTAATGGTTGTCGTCGTATTTCCTTCAGAGAGAGAGAGAGAGAGAGAGAAAGAGAGAGAGAGAAAGAGAGAGAGAGAGTTCCTATGCCAAGTGGACTTAAAGTACCCGAGATTTTTATGCACCTTTATCAATGCTCTCGTGTCCTAAAAAAAAAAAAAAAATTTTTTTTTTTGCCACGCATTAGAACCCTCGATCCCCACATGAACGCCTAGATCCCCGAGGGGATGGCCACGAAGGAATCGCCCTAACAGCGAGCAGCGATCTAACCTGCCTCCCTTGGGCTCTAGAACCTGCCTCCACTCAGCCCTTGTCTCGAGTTACAAGGAGAGACATCCATCCCCCCCCACCCCCCTCAACCCCCCTTCACATCCCCCCCCCCCCCCCTCAACCCCCTTCTCATCCCCCCCCCCTCCCCCCCTTCGATGACGGGAGAAATCGGACAACTTCTCATCCGGTCGCCATTTTGGGGACAAACTGTTCTCAGTTTGAATGTACACTAACCATAAATTAAATATATTGACAAAATTATACTTTTATTGTTTACATATCATTGTATTTTTTTTTCTATGTGATTGAGGGAGACAAAAGGCAGAACTACCTATAGCGAGTGCCTCCCCCATAGTTGAAAGAGTATGTTATTCTTTACGTTTTTCGGTAGAGAAATGTAAGCTACCATCCGAAACCCTCATAAATTATAGACTAGCTATCGCTCGCCAAGAAAAATAGACACCTAAATGGCACGAAAGGTCTTAATATTGGCAAATGAATGGGGCGAAAAGTCTTAAAATCGCCAAACTAATGGGGCGAACGTTTTGTAATCTCAAAATTAATGGGGCTAAACATGAGGAAGAAGGGATTTAAGAAAAAACCCTTCTTGCCCTTTAATATATTACCAAGCACTAGTTGCCTGTGCCTACACTACTGAATGGTTAAGGTTATGGAAATAGGTTGTAATAAATTCATCTTTATTCATATGCATAAATACATCATACACGAATGTAATAAAATATATGACAATTGTTTTTAATTAAGCTAAAATTAATAATGGATATATAGGCCTACAAAGCTACATCAAATAAATTAACTAAATATATAAACAAAGCACCTAATTAGACGATTTTATTCAGCTTAGGAAGGACCTCAATTAAAACGCTACACATTATCTCAATTAACCCTTTTAACCACCCCAGATCCTTCCTAAGCTTCATAAAATCGTCTAACTGTAGCCGACATCAAATTTAAAAAAAACGTCATCGGTACAGCAAGGGTTAACTCTCACAGGTCCTTCCTAAGCTTCATAAAAATCCTCTAAATGTAACTATGATAACAAAAAACTAAAAAGGGTTAAGAATAGAAACCCCATTATTTTTATTACATTTTGGCTTTCATTGGGCAATATTATTCAGCTTAGGAAGGGCCTGTAGATCTTAAGCGGGTCTTTCCGAAGCTGAATAAAATCATCTAGTATATGCCCGTAAATGATAACTTTTAGTAGTAATAGTAATATGTGAAAATAGGAGTACATTTTCCGTAGACTATTTCCAATTTTTACAGGCAGACTACCCTCACCATGTTCTTCATAGTTGCTATGTACTGTAGAAGAGTTGCCAATTATACAATAAAAACCAGTAATTATCAATCCCATTTCAAACTATTGCCTAATTGACCTACTTAGAATATACTATTGTATATTAAAAGCATATTAGTGATGTTGTTAATGGCCTTATTAAACACTGTGCCTTGTATAATTAAATTACAGTTGCATAATTACCCTTTCGCCTTGCCCCGCCCACCAAAACTAGGGTAGCATATATTAACATAGTACACAAGTTGACATTCGACCACCATCTTGACTCCAACTCACGCCGTATAATATACCTCGCCATTATTTATAAGCTTCATTATTGATCATATGATGTTAATTCTATTAACATTGATACTTATTTCTCTATTCCTATCCATCAATGTATCCTGACTGAAAAGAGTGCTTGGCAGGAAGTGAGTATGGAATCAAGATGGCGGCCGGAACTTCTACGACTACGTACTCTATTAATCTAGAGACCCTATCCATGAACACAGGCTCGGCTTCAAAACACACGAATCTGAAACACAAGTTGATTCATTAGTTATATATTACTGAAATTACTAACACTTTTTCCACACATATTTATTTACATCACATAATATTTTTGCTTTACATAGGCCTACAATAATATATTATACAGTAAACATTAGGATTAATAAGATCATTCAATTTAGGTCTACTTTCAAATAACCCTTTCAAGATTCGATTACGCATTTCAGGTTAAGAAGGGTAGCCTAAAACAAAATTGTATTGTGTATACTGAATTGTGTGTATGTATGTATGTATGTATGTATGTATGTATGTACTCTGGCATTTACCTTTTTTTTTTTTTTTTTTTTTTATATGGGGGTGGCTGACCCGAGACAGAGCCCGAACATGGACATCACAACACCTCAGCAAAACAAAACAAAACACAAAATCACACATACTGAATTAATATTATAAATGTAATTAATTAATTAAAATGTCTGTAAGGATAATTTAGCTCTATTTATTAATTCATAACTTCTTGGGCGTTTTTGTTATATTTCCAAACTTCGCCCTTAAAAATCGGCACGAAAGGTCTTAAAATGTACAAAGAATTAGAGCGAAAGGTCTTAATATCACCAAACTAATGGGGCGAACGTCTGAAAATCTCAAAACCAATGGGGCTAAAGATGGAGAAGAGGGTCCAGAAAACCCCCCCACTCCCTTAATATTGTCCCATCCTACCTAAAACAAATGACTATATAGATCACTAATAAGTATACTCTCATATCACTAACCCATTCAGTACCAGGGACGTCCTTTTCATCCAATTCTGGCACCTATCAGGCAATGTTATTCAGCTTAGGAAGTACCTATAGCAATAATAATGCTTCATATTATCTCAATCAACCCCTTAAACTACCACAGATCCTTCCTAAGCTGCATAATATCGTCTAATTATAGCTAGACTAAAAGTTAACACACGTTGCTGGTACTCAAAGGGTTAAGGGTATGGAAGGGCATTTAACGTGTCCACTAACTACCCAATTAACCCTTTCCGTACCGAGGACGTCTTTTTATTTTTGTTGTTGCTACATTTAGACGATTTTGTGCAGTTTAAGAAGGATGTGTGGAAGTAAAAGGGTTACTACTACTAATAATAATAATAATAATAACAAAATATATGGGTATGTAAAGGGTCGATAAAGTGCCCATGACAACCTACCCTTAACAAGATATATTGGCCGTAATAAACCCATCTTAGACCAGTTAGATAGTTAAATCACTCAAAATATATTATACCCAAAGATCTTAATAGCCCTTTTTCATAACCTTTTGATTCTTAGAGGCCCTTACGAAGCTGCGTAAAATCGTCTAATGTTAGCCAGAACAACCTAGGAATAAAGCGTCCAAAAAACAAAACAAAATACTGAAAAGGTTTACAAGATGGCGGCGAGTTGGAAACAAGATGGCGTCCAAATTTATAAGGTGTATAGAATCATCGGCTATATTAACAGTGATTTACCTTTCTATCTGTATAATTAAAGGTTAATTACCACCAATATACCTCCATAGGGCTATGTTATTACGAACACATTAGTTACCCCTTACGAACTAATATTCTCGACAAACTACCCAACCCGTGACCGACCCCCCTAGAGAGCTGAGCAAGTAATGGCGCGAGTAGGATGAACCCAAACATCCACCCGAGAGGCCATAGCGTATGAATTCTAGACCCTGACAAAAAGTTGCTTGCTTCTGATTGGCTGAAACTTTGCAAGTTTGTCTGACGTCACATTACTGCCCGAGGCGATATTCGTTTGGTTTTGCGAGATAGGTTGTGCTTCTTCCGTAGAATTATATGCAACTTTAGTTACCCTTGGCGAACTCATATTTTGACTGAACCCACAGAGAGCCAAGCAAGTTCTGGCGCGAGTAGGATGAACCCAAACATCGGGACCTGAACAAAGTTGCTGGCTTCTGATTGGCTGAAGATTGAAAGTTTTGTCTGACGTCATCGTACTGCCCGAGGCCATATGTGTCTGGTTGTGCAAGAAAGGTAGTGCTCCTCCCGTAGAATTATATGACTTTCCGAACTTGTATTTTTCGACAGACTACCCAACCATTGACCGAACCCACAGAGAGCAGAGCAAATTATGGCGCGAGTAGGATGAACCCCACCTGTCTACCATAGGCCATAGCGTATGAATTTCAGACCCCCGAAAAAAGTTACTGGCTTCTGATTGGTTGAAGATTGAAAGTTTTGTCTGACGTCACAATACTGCCCGAGGCGATAATTGACTGGCTGGCTGTGCGAGTAGGGCAGTGCTTCCCCCGTAGAATTATATGATATACTGTATATATTTTGTATCTTCAATATTTTTAGTATTATTTAGTATTATTAGGGGGGGGGGGGTGGGGGGGGGGGCTGCGCAGAGGGCTGTTCTCGGGCAACTTGTTGTGCGATGGGTTTATTGATAGAGGGGGGGAGGGCTACGCAGAGGGCTGTTATCGGGCAACTTGCTGTGCGATGGGTTTATATGGGTATAGGGGGGGGGGGGGCTACGCAGAGGGCTGTTCTCGGGCAACTTGCTGTGCGATGGGTTTATTGATAGAGGGGGGGGGGGCTACGCAGAGGGCTGTTCTCGGGCAACTTGCTTTGCGATGGGTTTATTGATAGAGGTGGGGGGGGGGGCCTACGCAGAGGGCTGTTCTCGGCCAACTTGCTGTGCGATGGGTTTATTGATAGAGGGGGGGGGGGGCTACGCAGAGGGCTGTTCTCGGGCAACTTGCCGTGCGATGGGATTATTGATGGGGGGGGGGGCTACGCAGAGGGCTCTTCTCTGGCAACTTGCCGTGCGATGGGATTATTGATAGCCCTTGTTCTGACCAACACCAGACGATTTTGTCCAGTTGAGGAAAGACGTGTTGTAGTCCAAACGCCGATGTCATTCTTGTTACCGCCAAATACACCATCTGAAATTAATGATAAATAAATTAGCTCTTTCAGTGTTCGAGGACATACTTATTTATAATGTTCTGGCTATTATTAGACGATTTCATTAAGATTAGGAAGGATCTGAGGACGTTTAAGGGTTAATTGAGGTCATTTTTTGCCCCTCCGATTGATCGAGATCCTTCCTAAGCTGCATATAATCGTCTAATGTTAGCCCCAATTATGATACAAATTATATGTACACTTTGACGTATAATAAATGTAAAACAATAACACCACAAGCGAATTAACATATACATTATATTCTGGCTATTAATAGACGATTTTACCTAGTAAGGATTTCTGACAATTAATAAAGGGACAATTCTATCCCCTCAGGTCTTTCCTAAGCTGAATAAAGTCATCTACTAGTTGCCCAAATAACGTAAATGACGTCACCGGACACCGGTACTAAAGAGGTTAACCTATTATTGTTAGTAGGCTAATATTATGGTCTATCTGGTTAATTTGGTCTATAAAAGGGTGGGGTTTCTGTAGGCCTATTGCAACGCTAGGAGGGTGTGGGTGAAGTTTGGTGACACTGGAGACGCCCATTATGTCACTAAATTCCGCCCACTGTTAAGGAAGTGGGTGGAGTTTGGTTAGATGACAACCCTTATGTCACCAGTCTCCGCCCACTCTGGAGGAGTTTGGCGACACTGATAGGCCTGGTGTCTCCCCTTACGTCACCAAATTCCACCCCCTCAGGAGGGAGTGGATGGAGTTTGGTGACACCTCTTACGTCACCAAACTCCGCCCACTCTGGAGGAAGTGGGTGGAGTTTGGTGACACTGGTGACACCTCTTACGTCACCAAACTCCGCCCACTCGGCAGGAAGTGGGCGGATTCTTTGTGGGCTAATTTTGGTAAACAACATTAAATACTCCCTGTTTTATCATTAAGCTCCACCCACAACTGCATTAAATTCACCAATTGCCATAAACTCTGTTTTATTTCTATTCGCGACATTAATATATTAGTTTATGATTATTAATTAGTTATAATTATCTATTATTAGTATTCATTAGTTTCCTCCTCTTGGTGTCATCATAGTCATGTCTCCTGTTATATTAGGGTGGTAGAGTTGGTTAGGGCATTTTTTGAGGGGCGATTTTAACTTGAGGGGTATTTTTCTGGGGCCCCTTCTCCCTTATGCTTAGCCCCATCAGTTATGACATTTTAAGACGTTTGCCCCATTAGTTTTCCGATGTTAAGACCTTTCGCCCCATCTCGTGCCATTTAGGTAAAGGTTGCCCTCACTTATCATCTGTTTATTTTGTGCTATATACAGGTATATAATAATATAATCTTTTAAGTCTATTTTAGGTATTTTTGTTATTATTTCTATAAAAATAAATAAAGTTAAACAAAGATAGATATAATTATCCTACTTAACGAGACAGAGAATGGGGCGATGGAACGCGAAAGTGGTCCCGGACCCTAACGATTGAAACTGTACAGGTTTCTGTTCGGGCTCTGTCTCGAGTCGGCCACCCCGAGCAATTGAGTATGTGCCTGAGTATAAATACATAAATACATACATTTCTACAAAGATACGTATAGTTAAAGTAATATTAAAAGTGGACAACTGTATAGGTATGTCTCCAAAATGGCGTCAGGCTGAAGAATGATCTGCGCATGCGTTAGAGTCTTTATAATCCCAGTAGAGTTGTTAAGGCTTATTATAGATGTTATATAAGCCCACCATCAATATCACTTTTCTCTATGATGATCTAAGGTTATACTATACCATATAAATACCCTTGGGTGGCCTGAGGTGGTCCAATGGTTGAGTAAATTGGTGTTACTTACTTGTTCTGGGTTCGTCGTCTGCTGCAGTGTTGATAAGTAGGGGCTTCCATCGGGGGAATGCCAGGCTATTCCTCTAGACTCCATTTTGTAGACCTTAGGCTACTGTAAAAATCTTTTATATCTTATTTTGACCCTCATAGAAGGCTAGTCCTAGGTCTCTGAGTATTCTCCTGGGCGTCCTAGATTTATTTATATATTGTTATTTGTTATTATTATTATTATATATTTTGTTTTTTATGTTGTTATTTTGTCCCGATTCAGGCTCTGTCTCGAGTCGGTCATCCTTAGCTATGGGTTATGTGCCTGAGTATATAGGCTACTGTACATACATTTATTTATATAAGTATGTACTGTATGTACTCTGGCACCTTCCCGTTTTCCTTTTTTTTTTTTTTTTTTTTTTTTTTTTTTTTTTTTTTTTTATAGGGGTGGCCGACTCGAGACAGAGCCCGAACAGTGACATCACAACAAATCAGAAAAACAAAACAAAACACAAAATCACACTCATCTTTTCTTTTTGGCTGGCGGGCATGGTTTCTTTCCCTTTTTTATTGTATGTATGTATATACTCAGACACATACCCCATAGCTGGGGGTGGCCGACTCGAGACAGAGCCCAAACAAAAACAAAATTTAAAGTTCCAATTCTTAGGGTCCGGGACCACTTTCACGTTCCCTCGCCCCTTACTCTGTCTCGTCTATTACTTGGCAATAAACACCTTGAGGATTATGACGCCTTTTAAAGTTTACTCTGGCTATCATTAGTCGAGTTTATTCAGCTTAGGAAGGATCTGTGGGAGTCAGAGATATAATTAAGTTGCTTTTGACCCCTCACATTCCGAGAGGTACTTCACAATCTTAAATGGTACTTCACCATTTTTAATATAATCGTCTAATTATAGCCAGAATAAGTTGAATTAATTAATGCTTCCATGTCTGCTGATAGGGTTAAGATTTTGTAGTGAAATCAAATGTTATAATTTTTTTCTTCTTGGGACTCCCTTCTCCCTCATATTTAGCCCCATTAATTTTGATATTTCAAGACGATCGCCCATTAGTTTGGCTATCTTAAGACATTTTGCCCCATTTCTTAGTCAAATTTAAGACCTTTTGTGCCATTTAGGTGTTAAGATTTCTGATACTTGAATGTTTTGCCATGAAACTATTTAGTGAGTTTAGCCATTTGTTGACTTGTATGATGAGATGGATTGGGCGTAAGAGGGATCTGCCTTGTGTGGGTCAATCGGCTTTCTGCAGACGCCCATTATCATATGTTCTTATGTTATAAATATTAATCTATCTATCTATCTATTGCCGGACGCCTTACTCGCTTTAATGAGGGTGGTCATAACAGAAGGACCCCAAGTAAAGTTGATAAAAAACTCTTCAAAATAGATAACAATGTGTTTATGTATTATTATAGCTACTGTGCTATCAAACAATTTCTAAATATACTAAGACAAAAGTCAAGGGAATAAAGAATACTCAATATTGCATCTAATAAAATATATTGTTTTATATCAAATTTCAATATACATAATAACATTCAAGCTATATGTTATAAATACAGTATATAAGAATTTCCTATAAAATGCAGCTAAAAATCTTCACAATTATGTACTACTTTATCAGAATATTGTAGAGCAAGCTGTGACCATTGCACAAGTATTAATTGCACTTGGAAATGATAAAATGTATAATAATTAAATGATCACAGAAATTCCTACAGTATTTATACTATTATCACAGAGTTAATGCCATACAACCGTATTGTGAAATTAATACATTATGGTAGTTTTGAGTTTTATATATTGCATAGAATTGTTTTGCTAAATCTTCAATGTGTTACTTCCACATTGTAAGTAAATATCGACAATTGTCAGTTATGTCTTTCCGATCAATGCATGTTATCGTTCGTATCAGATTAGACCTATATTCATCATCAATAATGTTTCCTGTTAATATTCGAGCTATTTTTACTTTCTTACACCTGTTTTGATTACATCTAAGCTGCCAAGGCAACTGGGATGAGAAATTGTATATAATCTATCACTTCCAAATACTGTAGTTATTTTGGTAGTTTCTTGTCTTTATATTGTGCACTTCCTGTTTTTATTTGTTTATTTTACAAGTTTTACCTTTCAATTTAGTCCCTAGTTTAAGTAAATGACATTATTGAGGTCGTTAGGATGGAAGGCTCGATCTCTAAGTCAGTCCTGGTACCATGTTGGTTTGTATGTTTCAAAGTTTAATAATTGTGTATTTTGGTCTGTGTGTTTTGCAAGTTTTACCTTTCAATTTCAATCCTAGTATAAATAAATTACATTATTGAGGTCGTTAGGATGGAAGGCTCGATCTCTGAGTCCCTCCTGGTTCCTCTGAACCTGTGTGGTGTATGTGTCAGTGAGAGACATAACCGTTAGTGAAGCCTCCAGTTCACTCTTGGTGGCTTCCTTGTCGGCGTAGAAGAGGACCTCCGTTGAAACCTGGGTCATGATGAAGCCATTGTCGGAGAAGATGCCCGCCACTTCTGTCTGGAGCCACACAAAGAGCGCCACGGCATCGCTGGTCACGCTCACGGTAAAGGTCCAGTTGCTGCCGCTGGATACTACCGGCTCCGATACAACACTCACCTGGGGATAGATAAGGGTTGAACACTTAGAAAATATAGTCAAAACTTTAGCTTATTAATTAACCCTTCCAAGATCCGATTATGCATTTTTTGGGGGGCAATTATTAGACAATTTTATTCAGATTAGGAAGGGAATTAAGTAATATCGTTCTTAACACCAAAATTAAATTAATGAAAACATGTGATCCTCTCAGAATACGAACACAGGACACCACATACAGAACTTATACGCTCTAACCATTAGGCTACACCATCAAGACAGTTAAGGTTCAGCACATGACTACGTTTAATATCCATATATCGAATGCTGGATATCGATCTAATCATGTACTGGACCCAACTGCACAATGAATAGTGTACTGCTTATGCGAGAGGAAAGAAGAATTTATGGGGCACAGATCTCAAAGCACTGATCTCGTAAAGCAAGGCCAAGCACTTAGAAAGTACTGTACAGTATAGTCAAAACTTTAGCATTAAACACAAATGCATAAGGCAACACCTGCCTGAGACTAGAGGAATAGAATAATAATAAAAAATATATATAAAACTTGAAAACAAACTCAAAAGTTACGGTTCAAATTAACATAACGAACTCATTAAAATTAAAAACTATCGAAACGACAACACACTAACCATCTTATAGCCTATAGTTGAGTTCAGACAATTAACTTTATGGGTGCTTAACCCCTTCTGTACCGGCTACGTCTTTTTAACTGTATTCTGGATACTATTGAACGATTTTATTCAGTTTACAAAGGGCCTCCAGCAATCAGCAATCTTTGAACTACTGTATCTCACTTAACCCCTTTCACTACCACAGATCCTTCTTAAACAGCACAAAATCTTCAAAATATAGCTACAATAAAATTAAGAAAACGTCGCCGGTACAGAAGGGGCTAGTCATATACCCTGGGCTATGTTGCATGTGGCTTCCAGGGTCCTACTTACGTTTCTAATACAGTTAATTAATTCAGCCAGAGTTTACTGTCAAAATGCATCATAATCCCCAAGGGGCTAAGCTGTCAGTACTTTCTGTTCCTAAGCTTAATTAATGTTCTCACCAACCCACCAATTAGCTTACAAATATACATAATTGATAAAATCAATGAAACTAATGAATACATGTGGTACTCCAAGGATTTGAATCTAGGATACTCACACTGAAATTCCGCACACCAACCATTACGCTGTAAAGATAGTAAATAAATAAATGTATGTATATACTGTATATACATACATACACAAATTTAAAGGCCGAGTGCTCCACACGAAGTGCGGTTCCGGTCTCACGTCCTAATGGTGGCGCTTCAGGCAGCCCTGTTAAGAGCTGCCTCACTTGTCAGGTTCTTTGATTCAAGATCAGACTGCAAAGTCTGATCCCAGTCACATACCCCATTGCTAAAATAACGACCCACCTGTAGCTGAGCATGTACGAGAGGGGCATCCTTTGGTCGGACCATGAGGTAGAAGTTATGAGGGACCTGCTGTGTGTTGCCCTCGGGTAGTGTGAGGTGTGAGGTTAGGAAACACACGTCTACAGCATCGTATAGTCCGTCCTGACAGTGGGTGTCTAGCTCAAGGTCCGACCAGATGTTCAGGCTCAACGCTTCATTTGCTGCTTGTCCACTCTGGAATACAACACCAGCAAATTAATCAAATTAATAGTGGTGATGGGCTGGTCTATCAGAGTGAGAGCTGAGCGATCTCTGCCATACCCATAGCTTACTCTGACTGTTCCTTTTACTTATATATCTTCTAGATCTCAAGTGACGGCGTCTTTTCCGTGGATTGACCTCCCTACTGCCAAGATTGGGAGCCAAAGCGTCACATTTTTCCCTTGCCCCTCAACTTTCCCTTCATAATTGCTGAGTGGCACAGGGCCTTGGGTGGGGCTTTGGTTTCCCGGGCGTTTCCGTACCCTCCTCAGCTCCCTGCCTTGGAGTGGCTTCGGTCACACAGGCTTTGTTAGTGGTAAGCAGGGAGGGTTTTGTGGGGGCGCTCGTTTATGGCCTTGGTCGAGACCTTGGGGCTGTTCGGCCAGACAGCCTGGGAAACAACAACAACAAATGGAATATGAAAATGAGCTATGCTATGTTTATTTTAATACTTTTAGTACAATTCAAGCTCAACTCTTCACTTTCTGTTTGCCTGCCCTGCAATGTAAAATCTAGTGAAATTATTGGAATATAATAATTATATACGGTAGTATAGTGGGGGGCAGGAGCCTAGGAATCCTCCTCCCCTTGTAAAATGCTAACGAGACAGAAAAAAGGGCGAGAGAACGCGAAAGTGGTCTTGAACCCTAAAAATTGGAACTTTAAAGGTTTCTGTTCGGGATCTGTCTCAATTCAGCCACCCCTAGCAATGGGGTATGTGCCCGAGTATATACATACATATATGACTGTATTGACTGTACATGTATACTACCCCACGTCAACGAACTTGACAGTTTGTTTACAAGTCCTCACAGCCCATCCTCCTGATTTTATCCTGGCAAGTGCTCCGAGAGGGTGTATAGATCAATTGTCAAATTCACTGGAGGTACAGGTATAGTATATCGACAGTGTGTGTGTGTTTTTTTTGTTTTTTGTTTTAATAAAATAGTTTAACCAGACCACCGAGTTCCCAACAAGAACTCTGATAGGGCTGGCCCGAAGGATTAGATCAAGATGGACATCTAATCAAGTCAAAATAGATAGGGAAGGGCAAGAGGTGAACAAACTAAGAAGGTGAAGACACGCAGACATTTCTCGCCATGGCATCAGTTCAGACCACTGTCAACAGTGGTAGTGAGATAATGTTTGTAAAACTATTATTGTACTAACCATAATGATAATTTTGCTGATACAGAAAACATACGAGTAGTGTTGGTAAAGCTATTAATGTACAAGCCCCAGTGATAGTTATGTTGTTAGAGAATACAGAGGTAGTGTTGTTGTTGTTGTTGTTGTTGTTCCCCAAGCTGCCTGGCCGAACAGCCCCAAGGCCCCGAGCAAGGCCAAGGCCATAACCGAGCGCCCCCACAGAACCCTCCCCACCGACCACAATAAAGCCTGGGTGACCGAAGCCACTCCATGGCGGGGAGCTGAGGAGGGTGCGGAAATGCCCGGGAAACCAAAGCCCCACCCAGGGCCCTGTGTCCCTCAGCAATTATGAAGGGAAAGTTGAGAGGCAAGGGAAAAATGTGACGCTTTGGCTCCCAATCTGCCAACTTTTAGGTTGGCAGTAGGGAGGTCGATCCACGGAAAAGACGCCGTCACTTGAGATCTAGAAGATATATAAGTAAAAGGAACAGTCAGAGTAAGCTATGGGTATGGCAGAGATCGCTCAGCTCTCACTCTGATAGACCAGCCCATCACCACATGTAGTGTTGTTGTTGTTGTTGTTGTTCCCCAAGCTGCCTGGCCGAACAGCCCCAAGGCCCCGAGCAAGGCCAAGGCCATAACCGAGCGCCCCCACAGAACCCTCCCCGCCGACCACAATAAAGCCTGGGTGACCGAAGCCACTCCATGGCGGGGAGCTGAGGAGGGTGCGGAAATGCCCGGGAAACCAAAGCCCCACCCAGAGCCCTGTGTCCCTCAGCAATTATGAAGAGAAAGTTGAGGGGCAAGGGAAAAATGTGACGCTTTGGCTTCCAATCTTGGTAGATTGGGAGGTCAATCCACGTTAGAGACGCCGTCACTTGAGATCTAGAAAATATATAAGTAAAAGGAACAGTCAGAGTAAGCTATGGGTATGGCAGAGATTGCTCAGTTCTCACTCTGATAGACCAGCCCATCACCACATGACTAGAACCCAATCCTCTCAGCATCAGCTAGGAAAGGCCCTAGAAAGCCGCCTTTGGCGGGGGGGATAGCTCCCCTATTTCAACCCTTTTCGGAGTTGGGCACCCGCCCTCACAGTGTTGTTAGAGCTATTATTGTACTATCCGCAGTGATAGTTATGTTGCTAGATAAAAGAGAAGTACAGGTTGTATTGTTAGAGCTATTATTCTACTAACCACAGTGATAGTAGTGTTGGATGATGACACCAGGAACCAATTGGTCATAGCGATGGAGGTTGATGGTGAGAGTTGCTCCTTCAACGTCATCCATCAGATCACTCACCACGTACACTTTCACCTGAAGGATAAAATAATTAACACCTATAGTACAATGAGGACTTGAGACTTTATTAATATTACTGCTATAGGCTTTTACTAGAGGTAATATTGCCTAATGTAAGTCAGAATAAATTGAAAAAATATAATATTACTGTATACAGTAATGTAAAACTTGCAAAATAAACAAACCAAAACTTAGACGAACAGAGTAAAAAGACAAAACAACTTATCAAAATCGCTATGTGGAAACAACGCTTAAGCAAAATAATAATTTATAAATAAAAGAACACAATCAACCACATATAATGAGGACTTAATTATTTTTTTGTTACTGCTATACGATTATATTTTTAACATCGTTCTTAACACCAATAACCCCCAAATGAAATTAATGCAAGCAAGTGAGGAGGGGCGTCGACTGACTGGGGACAGAGGTGCATGGGGGCGTTTTGTTCATGGCAATATGGCAATAGATAGATGGATGTGATTCTCCCAGGATTCGAACCTAGGATATCACATACAGAACTTACACGCTCTAACCATTACACCATCAAGACAGTTTTACACTTTTACAGAAGTTAGAATAGAACACAATTTATCTAAGGTATAATACCTTCCAAACTAACTCACTTTACTTTGTAATTTAACCCTTTCAAGCACAGGACACAATTTGTGCCCTTTCTTGGATACTTAAAAGCCTTTGTGACCATCAGGGGGGTTTAGAAACCTTTAGTTTAGTTACTTCAACCTCTGCAGTTGTCTTAAGAGTTAGCTGTGGGCAAATAACTAATTTTGTAGAGGTAATTATGAGATTGAGAGAACTCTATTTCTGAATGCTAAACTGCAACCCCCGAGTCCATAGGATAACGAGAGGATTAAGAAAACACTCGACTTCCATTATCAAAAGTAGGCTTTAACAAATTACTTCTATGTAGTAGCAAATTATAATATAAAACTTGCAAAATAAACAAACCAAAACTGGGACGACACAAGATAAACGCAAAGGAACTAATAAAAATCGCTATGTGGAAACAACGCTGTACAGTATCTTTCAAAACATAATTTGTACTTTTAAATTACCGTCAGCTAGAAATAAATAGACTAAAGTGTATCCAAGATAAAATTAATGCTGGACTTACATTTTCTACAT
Source organism: Paralithodes platypus (assembly GCA_032716605.1). Taxonomy (NCBI): domain Eukaryota; kingdom Metazoa; phylum Arthropoda; class Malacostraca; order Decapoda; family Lithodidae; genus Paralithodes; species Paralithodes platypus. The sequence continues at coordinate 47,050,222 of CM064484.1, read as the reverse complement.
CCATGTATACGGAAGTAATAACCGGAGCCAAGAAGTTCTTGACGTAGTAGTGCAGCATCTTCCACCGCCCTTTGTACTCTGTAATATTAGTCATGTATTAGGGAGGGTATCACATGGGAACTTTTACGGTAAATTTTATAAGCTCAATAATTTCCTGGCAACACAGTTATCTCTGTTAAGCTAAGTAACACCCCGTTCTTAACATTAATCATCAATTACAAACCCCAATGCACTTGAATAAACTAATGAAAGCATATGGTCCTCCCGGGCTTCCAACTCGGGACACCACACCCAGAACATAAGCATCTAAACCATTACACCACCAACACAGTTCATTCATATTTTCACCAAGCCACCAATTAACTTACAAATGCATCCTAATTAATGAAATCAATGAAACTAATGAATAATGAAACTAACTTTTATGTTCCAATTATTGTTAATTTTATGTTAACTGTTGGAGGTGCAGGACTGCTTAAGCTCCAGCTTGGATTATAATGTAAACCTTGCAAAATAAACAAACCATAATAGGGATGACACAATATATAAAACAAAAGAACTTATCAATATCACTATGCGGTAATAAGACATTAAACATTTAGCAAAACAATACTACGAAATATAAAAACATTAGGATACAATAGGTTCTGTAAAATTGTTGTTGTTGTTGTTCCCCAGGCTGTCTGACCGAACAGCCCTAAGGTCCCGAGCAAGGCCAAGGCCATGACCGATCGCCCCCACAGAACCCTCCCTGCTTACCACTAAGAAAGCCCAGGTGACCGAAGCCCCTCCCAGGTGTGCATGCACACACCTGACTCACGCTCTGGACTTACTCACCGCCACCTCTGCTCTGGGATTTACTTACCGCCACCTCTGTACTTGTGCCGCATCTACGCATTCTTCCCATTGAACTCTCATAATTATTGTGCAGTAACTATTATGTTTTAACGTTCCACACATATGACATTGGCTTTTAATATTGTGCAATACAAATAAGATTTTTATCCCAAGTGTATCTTTCATTCCTTCTGTGGTATATTTTAGTGACATAATAAATATAGGCTAAAGGAAATAACTACACAATCCTCATGAGGTTAATTCAAATTTGTTTTCACCAACCCACTACATAATTAACTTTACAAATAAATCTAATTAACAAAATCAATGAAAGTAATGATCACATGTGGTACCGGTACTCCAAGGACTCGACCTAGGATACTCACACCGAAATTCCGCACACTAAGTGTTACGCTATCAAGACAGTTTTCACAATTAACATGTTTCGCTACACAATCTTCCTGACAATTTACCATCAACTAGAAAAATAATAATAAAAAAAAAAAAAAAAATAACTACAATGCTGTATAGTGTTAAATGCTACTCACCGGAGCCAGGACTCTGAGAATCTGCTGCATGATCTGGTCGGTCTCTTTTACACTACAGAGCACCAGCGTCATCACCACCGCGTCCACACTATTATCCTCCACACCAGCCATCTCCTCTCCTGGAAGGTATATGACAAAAGTAAACGTGACGTAACATAGGCTTATATTCCGGGGATTTTACAAGCTAATATCAAATTATTGATTGCAATACATGGATAAAAACAAATTCAGTCAGAAGAATTGGTTATTTAACTCAGGTATTAAGTATGAATTTATATTTATAATTAAATCTATATTTTGTGTTTTACGTTGTGTTGTTTTGTCCCTGTTCGGGCTCTGTCTCGAGTTAACCACCCCCAGCTATGGGGTATGTGCCTGCGTATATACATGCTGTACATATATACATACCGTACATTAAGTATGAAGGTATTTGTTAGAAGTCACTGCATGATATTGTGGTAATCCCAACATTGATGTACAGAGTAAAGCCTGGGCATTCTTGGAGAGACATGAATCAAGAGTAAGAGGGGTGGAAATGAGTTACAGTACTTGAGAAGTGCGTGTGGAGTCACATGGAGAGATAGACAGGCGAAATAGGAAGTATGAGAGTGTTGTGCTGTGGTGTGTGATGTGGGCGTAGTGGAGAGTGTGGTGAGGAACACCTTGAGGTGGTTAGGTCATATGGAGTATATGGCAAGTGAGAGAATGACTAAAAGAGCGTACTCTATGAAATTGAGGTGGCAGGGCAGAGGAGGAGGCAGACTGAGAGTGAGGTGGAAGGATGGAGTTGAGAGGTATATGAGTGAAAGTGATGTTGGGTGGGAGGGACGCCAACTGACAGAGGCACATCAAGGAGATTCATTCATGACTACCCCCTAGGAGATTAGGGAGTCTGGCAATAGGAATCTAGTTAATCTAGTGGGGAAAAACTATCTCAAAAAACCCTCAAATTAAACTCCAAGTTCTTTCTAAACTGCATATAACTGTTTTGTGATAGTCTGGATAAAATGAAAATAGGCATGATTGTGTTCCTTTATTTCAGAAATTTATTTTATTAAGCGTTATTTCCACATATCGATTTTGATGATAAGTTCCTTTGCCTTTATCTTGTGTTGTCCCAGTATTGGTTTGTTTATTTTGGAAGTTTTACAATTTAATACTTAACATACCGTACTGAAAACAATGATCTTATAAGCAGTACAGTATTGTACCGTGATGGAGGACTAGACTTGAGTTGGTGCCACCTTTGTAGTTTGCAGTTTATGTAAAAATAGTGTTACTGTTCTTCTAGCATAAGTGTAGTCTGTGTAGATATCCTGTAGTAAGAGAGAGCAACCATTTTTTTCCTTGGACACTCTTTTGGTGCCATAATTATCAAACAACAGAATTTTATATTTTTGATGCGCGTAGGGGTGGACCTAGAATGACGTGGGCTCGGGTACTCCGGTCCGATCTCAAAATAAAGAACTTGACAACAGAGGCAGCCCTTGACAGGGCCGCCTGGAAAGCTGCCATTTAGGTCGTGAGACTGTAACCACATTTTCTGTGGACAAACGGTCTTTAAACTTGTATGTATGTATGTATGTAGGGAGATATTATATTTTTGATCTGGTAGAATTTACAGCCATATTCTTAAAGCTTCCCACCGTGAAACCCTACTCCTTAATGAACGAAATAAGACAAGAAAAATGGTTAGCTTTTAAAACTTGGGGGATTAAAAGTTCCCTTTCATTAATTAACACTCAATTCCAATAGCTTCGTTCATTAACCCTTCAAACTCGGATGGTACACGTGTGTACCATTAAGTTTTTCCCCGAGGAACCCGGGTGGTACAACATTGTACCATTGCTTGAAAGCCTGTGAGCTTCGTGTGTGAGGCGTCAGTCCGACGCATGTAAACAACAGCCGGCTGGACCGACGCCCCGCATCTCCGGCCACAAGAAGGAGAGCGTCGCTTGTTAGTGTGTGCCTGTATGTTGTTGTTAAGTATCGAAAAGTAGTGTAAAGTGGCTGTTTTGGCCATAAAGTTATCTCCAATGAAATCATCATCACAAATCAAGCACTTGACTTAGAGAGCTCTACTTAACGCCATTCTACAGGTAAATAACACAGCTACTCTTGGGGATGCGCGGGAATGCGGGAAGCAGTCAGCATAACAATGATACGGTAGCCTAGCCTAGACGTTTTTCGGCCAAAACACCCGGATTTCGGGGAATATTTATGTAATGCATAGCCGGGGCGGGAGGGTTAAGGGCTGGATGACACTCACCCCACAAGTCTAAGAATACGGCTGTTAGATACAAATATCAAACTATATATCCTGTACCAGTATTGCCGAATGTTTATTATGGGAACGGACATATAGTATTTGAGTGTAAAGAGAGGCTAATGACACCAGTGGCACCAATATGGCGGATGTTGACCGATCTTTGTTACAATAGGGTTTCTACCTAACTGCAGTTTCTAACTTGATCTGAAAAATAGTTCATTCTCCTGGAAGAACTGGCACTTTTGAGAATATATAATGTAAAACTTGCAAAATAAACAAACCAAAACAGGGACACAATATAAAGAAAAAGAACTTATCAAAATATCTGTGGAAATAACCCTTTAGTAAAATATTTGAAATAAAAGAACACAAAACACAAAATAAATGACCAGGGGCTGGATACTAAAAACTGCCATAAGTTAGGGTGATGTAAGAGGTATAACAAACCAATTAATTCACAATTCATTCCTTGCTTACGTCATAACTTTCTCATACTCAGGCAATATTAGCTGTCATAAGTTATACACAGTTATGACTTATTTTCGAACATAGCCTAAATGACGCTAGAATTACGGTATAGGTATTTAGGATACGACAATCAGAGCAAGATAAAGTGTCATAAATATTTTGAGTATCCAGACCCAGAATATTATTACTGTACTAGACTTACCGTACAGTTGGTCAAAGTTCCAGCAGACCCACCCTCACTCTGGGGCTCGCAGAATTATCTGGCAATACTGGTGTAGGAAGGAGGTGTGTCTTACAAAGATTGGGATTGGTAGATCTGATTTTGGCTATATCATTGTTAGAACATATACTAAACAATGGAAAGTAAACCTATCTCAAATAAAAATGCATACATCGCTATGTATGATCCCGAACATTCACCCAAAGTTCGAAGATTTGCTTAACTATTTAAGTTATTATATCCACTGATTGGCAAGTACAGTACACCAGTATTGCCAGCTAATTCTGCGAGCCCCAGAGCGAGGGTGGGTCAGCTGGAACTTTGACCAACTGTACATACCTATACAGTACTGTACTCCGTTTCATTTCATCTGACGTTAAACTGAATCCCTTAGCAGCTAATTTCTTGATACTTAATGAAAAAATATGAAACTACTATGTCTCTGCCTCATATTAACGCCCTAAGGGCGGGGCCATTTGTAACTTCTACTACCTGCCAAGCGGGCAGATTTACCCTAAACGAGCTTCATTCCATGCTCTTTTTCATGCATAAACAAGAGCCAGAGCGTATTACAATTATGTATCCGTGAAAGGGCGATAATTGAGCTTTCCAAACACCTGAACCATCCTTGTACGACCACGGGTTGTCTTGCAACGATCGTGCAACACGAAGGGAAAATTCCTAAAATACAGTAATTTCTTCAGTTTTTACCCTGTATTGTGGGACCAGGGATGTGGTGGGATGTGATGAAACCGTCAGTGGCGGGAGAACATCCGTGCCGAACGGTCAGAGCCCACCCGCGCTCCTCCCACCGCTCGGACTCTCTCAGAGCCGATTATGTGCTCAACATCGCATTCTGTGGGGGCACTCGGTTATGGCCTTGGAATTGCTCGGGGCCTTGGGGCTGTTCGGCCAGGCAGCTTGGGGAACAACAACAACAACAACAACAACAACAACATCGCATTGGACTTAAGTCGGGCCCCGCCCTTTAGGCCTTGGTTCTCTTAACGGACTTAAGTCGGGCCCCGATAGACAAGGGTTAAGACCAAGTTTATATAATTAACACCATATTCCACTACAAAATCTTCAAGGCGGGTGCCCAACCCCGAAAGGAGTTGAAATAGGGGAGCTATCCCCCCGCCAAAGGCGGCTTTCTAGGGCCTTTCCTAGCTGATGCTGAGAGGATTGGGTTCTAGTCATGTGGTGATGGGCTGGTCTATCCGAGTGAGAACTGAGCGATCTCTGCCATACCCATAGCTTACTCTGACTGTTTCTTTTACTTATATATCTTCTAGATCTCAAGTGGCGGCGTCTTTTCCGTGGATTGACCTCCCTACTGCCAACCTAGAAGTTGGCAGATTGGGAGCCAAAGCGTCACATTTTTCCCTTACCCCTCAACTTTCCCTTCATAATTGCTGAGGGGCACAGGGCCTTGGGTGGGGCTTTGGTTTCCCGGGCGTTTCCGCACCCTCCTCAGCTCCCTGCCTTGGAGTGGCTTCGGTCACCCGGGCTTTGTTAGTGGTAAGCAGGGAGGATTTTGTGGGGTCGCTCGTTTATGGCCTTGCTCGAGACCTTGGGGCTGTTCGGCCAGACAGCCTGGGGAACAACAACAACAACAACAACAAAATCTTCAAAATAACTGAGAAATCTTGATGGGATCTTTGCAATTTACCGTAATTTGAAAAGAAACAGGGTATAGTTACATACTATTTATAGACTAAGTGATCCAAAAGAAGTACAGTACCTGTACAATAATTCCTCACTTAACCCGTGGAGCCCCGGCTAGTTTTGAAATGTTTGCGCACCAGAACCCGGCCGGTTTTCAAAAAATGGTTTTATTCCAGAAACAATAGCGAATGGGTTAGGAATGAAGGAAAAACCACGAAAAACCGCTCAAAAACCTTAAAAAATGGTCCTACAGAGCCCCCGAAAACGGATTTTACAAGAGTAAAAAATTGAAGGCAATTATCCCAAAAAAACAGGTTATTGCGCGCTCGCGCGCACGCACGTGGACTTTGAGAGTTTTCAACCATCGGCACGGTTGCGTGGGATACGTACACAGTTCCCATACAAATCTGAGACCTCTTGAGTGGCTACACCTGAGGTTACGGTCGACGCAATTAGGGTGACGCGTCAGGCGCGTCTCTGGGGCTGTGCATTACATACATCGCCGACGCGTCAGACGCGTCGCTGGGGCTGTACGGGTTAAAGTTGTAGTTACGTTCCTAAAACTCATGACTTTAAATGAAACAATTTTTAGTGAAGCCATTATTTTTTACCATATTTATTGAAATTCTGCACTACTTTTCTCTGGTTTACAACTTTATAATATTTTAACATCGTTCTTAACACCAATAACCACACACATGAAATTAATGAGTGAGGAACTACATGAACGAAGGCGGTGCTGGTTGGGGGGAGGGGCGTCGACTGACTGGGGACAGAGGTGCATGGGGGCGGTTCTTTCGTGGCCACCCCTTCGGGGTTCACGGCGTCAGGCAATAGATAGATAGATAGATGAAATTAATGAAAGTATGAGATTCTCCCAGGATTCGAACAACTTATAAGTATATTTAGTACCTAGGAGATACCATCTCTGCCGGTGGTGGGGCCGAGGCTGCCACTGTTGCTAGAATTAGGTGTGGCTGGGGGAAGTTCAGAGAACTGATGTCAATCCTGACCATGAAAAGAATACCTCTCCCCCTGAAGGGAAAGGTGTATGCCTCATGTGTTAGAAGTGCAATGATGTATGCCTCAGAAACATGGGCCGTTAAAGTAGAGGATGTCAACAGAATGGAGCGTAATGAGATGAGAATGGTGAGATGGATGTGTGGGGCCAGGCTACAGGATAGAATAACAAATGTTGAGCTGAGGAGACGTTTAGGTATAAAGAGTATTAGTGAGGTGATGCGTACAAGTAGGCTGGGATGGTATGGACATGTGGAGAGAATGGATGAACAAAATTGGGTGAAAAAATGCAGGTCTGCGATTGTGGAGGGAGCTGCAGCAAGGGGTGGACCGAGGAAGACCTGGGATCGGACTATACGCGCCGATCTCAAATCCAAGAACTTGACAAGTGAAGCAGCTCTTAACAGGGTTGCCTGGAACACTGCCATTAGGACAAGAGACTGAAACTGCACATATGTGTGGAACACTCAGTCTTAAAATGTTATGTATGTTATGTATGTAGTTCCCTAATCAATGAACAGTGTAATAGTGAAACATCTTGAAATGAGGAGACGTTAAGTGAGAAGTGTCTATATTATAATTACCATACTGTACCTGTTGTTACCAAAATTTCTTCCGAGTTAATATTAGGAAACTTGGTCCTGTTGTTGTTGTAGTACTTGGCAAAGTGAGGGTTGGGGTCCACCACCACTAGATGGCAGCCGTCTGGGTAGTGGGAAAAGTTGACGCCTGAAAGAATAAGTATATTTTAGCATAATGAATTCCCCAATAAATTTACCATATTGAACAAATAGGGATGTAGGGAAGAAGGGGTCTGCCTCGTATGGCCCAATAGGCCTTCTGCAGATATCCATTTGTCTTATGTTCTATCAGTAACTTCATCGATGAAAAATACAGTTGCCCAAATGAATATCCACCCACTCTGTGATTTTATATATGGAAAACACAAATAACAATAATACAGTATGACTTAATTAGGGGTGTAGTATATTATGCAGTAGTTACAGTAGCTAATTCATGTGATTAAATAACAGTTTTATAAAAAATTATACTGGTAAGTATTTGACACTATTTTTACTGTACCATACATAAACTCATGGAGTGGGAACAATTTCATGAGGGGAAATATACAGTTATGGTCAGGAATTTAATGGAACATGTGATACATAAATATAAAAACCGAGTGGCCCATACGAGACTGCGCTTTTAATCGCACGTCCTAATGATGGCGTTCCAGGCAGCCCTACTCAGAGTTGCCTCACTTGTCAGGTTCATAAATTCAAGATCAAAGCATAAGGCCTGATTCCACATATTTCTAGGTCTACCTCTCATTGCAGCTCCCTACACGTGCATGGGCTTACATCCTTTTACTCAGTTTAGTTCATCCATCCTCTCTACATGCCCAAACAATCCATGCCTGCTTGTACGTATCCCATCGTTGATACTCAACTGTTTCCCCAACTCCTCATTAGCATAAGCTACTTGTGTGCGACATGAGCTTATACAGAGATCCTAAGCGCAAGAAGGTATACATGCCCAAAAGGAGAGTGTGGCTGCTGAAGAACAAGGAAGTTAGGGATAGGTTTCATAGTGAACTGGAGGAAATTAATAGAAATAAGGAAGCTAGGCCTAGCTATGTAAATAGTCAATAGAATTTTCTTAAGCATAGCCTTCTCACTGCCACTGACAAAGTCTGTGGGAAAACAAAGGGTCACCCCAGGAATAAGACCTCCTGGTGGTGGAACGATGAGGTAGAACATGCTGTGAAAGAGAAAAGGAGATGCTTCAAAGCATGGAAGACGGGAGGCAGCAAGGAGGAATACCAGGCAGCTAAATGAACTGCCAAAAGAGTGATTTACAATGCTAAGAAAGGCATTAAGGACCTGGTCCTCGAACAAGTGTGTAACACTGACAATCCCAATGGGATCTTCAACCTAGCTAGGCGAGTTAAAAATGACAGTAGGGATATTATAGGTGAACAGTGTGTTAGAAACAATAATGGGAAGATTGTGTAGGCTATGCAGATTTTTTTTTAGAGAAGCATGGAAGGTATACTATGAACGATTGATAATGTGGAGTTTGAAGGGGATAAGGAACAGCTTAGTATCTAAAAAACAATATCTGGACCCCCTCCTTTGATAGCTTCAGCTATAGTGCACGACGCAGTCAATAAAATGAAGGACGGTAAAGCTCCAGGGTGCTCTGACATTGTCGCTGAGATGATAAAAGCCTCAAGGGAGACTGGTGTCAGCTTAGTCACCGAGTTGATAAACACCATTATTAAAGATGAGAAAATCCCAGAGGATTGGCACAAAAGTGTAATAGTACTGTAAATATATACAAAGGAAAAGGGGATGCGCTAGATAGAGGCAATTATAGGGGCCTGAAAATGCTTGATCAAATCATGAAGGTCTGAGAGTCTCTGAGGGTTTGATCAGGCAAAGTATCTCCATTGATGATATGCAGTTTGGTTTTATGCCAGGACATGGTACAACCGATGCTATCTTCATAGTCAGGCAGATACAGGAAGACACAGTACTTATTAAAAGGCAGGGATCTTTACTTTGTGTTTGTAGACCTGGAGAAGGCCTTTGACAGGGTGCCTAGAGATGTTGTGCAGTGGGCTATGAGGAAACTTGGTGTGGAAGAGTGGCTGGTGCGTGTGATAATGAAGATGTATGAGGATTTGCGAACTACGGTGAGGGTGAAAGGTGTACTGAGTGAGGAGTTCACAGTCCGTGTTGGAGTTCATCAGGGTTCAGTATTAAGCCCCCTCCTCTTTATTATGGTCCTGGAGGCACTGTCTAGAGTTTTTGGATCCGGACTCCAGTGGGAACTGTTTTATGCACACGATTTAGTCCTAATAGCTGAAAATGTGCAAGATGTTGAGGCCGAATTCAGAAGATGGAGAGAGGGCATGGCGAGCAAGGGTTTAAGAGTCAATATTAACAAAACCAAGGTTATGCATTGTAGATTGAGACGAGGCAATGTGGAAAAAAACGGTGCATACCCATGTGCAGTGTATGGAAAGTGTGTGGGCGCTAACTCGATTCGATGTAGCATCTGTCGATGTTGGGTGCACCATGAGAGTAAGCGCTGTAGTAGAATAAAAAGACCCCTGCCGAAGGATAAGTCAGAAATAGAGAAATTTGAGTGCGTAGTGTGCAAAGGCGACCTTGTGTTAAATGATGATCCTGTGGCTGTGAATTTTGGAAATGAGTTATTGGAGCTGGTGGATAAGTTTTGCTACCTAGGAGATACCATCTCTGCAGGTGGTGGGGCCGAGGCTGCCACTGTCACTAGTTCAGAGAACTGCTGCCAATTCTGACCATGAAAAGAATGCCTCTCCCCCTGAAGGGAAAGGTGTATGTCTCATGTGTTAGAAGTGCAATGATGTATGCCTCAGAAACTTGGGCCGTTAAAGTAGAGGATGTCAACAGAATGGAACGTAATGAGATGAGGATGGTGAGATGGATGTGTGGGGCCAGGCTGCAGGATAGAATAACAAATGATGAGCTGAGGAGACATTTAGGTATAAAGAGTATTAGCGAGGAGATGCGTACAAGTAGACTGGGATGGTATGGACATGTGGAGAGAATGGATGAACAAAATTGGGTGAAAAGATGCAGGTCTGTGAAGTGGAGGGAGCTGCACCAAGGGGTGGACTGAGGAAGACATGGGATCGGACTATACGTGCCAATCTCAAATCCAAAAACTTGACAAGTGAACAGGGTTGCCTGGAACGCCGCCGTTAGGACAAGAGACTGAAACTGCACGTATGTGTGGAGCACTCAGTCTTAACATTTTATATATGTGTGTTAGTATATCTTATCTTAAAGTTTGGCCCCACACATCCATCTTACCTTATTTGGTGCAACATTTCTGATACACTAATGAAGCATTTTGAAAACTTGATAAGAGCCACAGTCATTTTATTATAGGTTTTCAGTAGTTAATGCTCTGTCTTGTTGTTGTCGTTCCCTAAGCTGCCTGGCCGAACAGCCCCGAGTCCCTAAGGAAGGCCATGGCTACGTTTGAGCTTTCCCACAGGGCTCTAAAGGAGTGTAGATTATGTTTTTGTTTTGTTTTTATTGGTTGTGTTGTCCAGGAAACACTGTGAACGGTTACCTTACCTAATTAAAAACAGTTGTAAGAACAATGATTTAGAAATGAATACCGGTACGGTAGTAGTTATATACAGTACTGTATACATTATAATACTGAAGAATAGAGAAAGTGGTACCAGAGATGCCAACCAATAGCAGATACCGGGTAATGCGTAAGCAGTCACCATTTTTGGCATTTTATAGTCATCCATTTACACAATAGGCCAAACCATTACATCTGCATTTTATAGTCATCCTCTTAGTCATTCACCAAGTCTAGCCGCCTTCTACAGTAGTTCTCTAAAATGCCATGTACTATACCATATTTTCTTGTTATTATTCTATGAGGCCTTAAGATAAAAATGAAAGGAAGTTATCTACTGGCCATTTGGTGTGGGGTGTCCTGAGGCGCATTGGTTAGTGTACTAAACTCCCAACCGAAAGAACTTGAGTTCCATTCCCGACCAGGACGAGATGGATAGATTATACAAGAAGATTTTAACAAGAGATGAATTAGGCCTACTGAAGATGCGTGGCAAGAGATTAACCCATAGAGGACCAGCGACGACACGTTGTCGTCGGCAATGTATGTAACGCTAAACCCCAGCGACGACAACGTGTCGTCACTGTTAATTACTCCGGTCCTAGCGCACCTAGAGGGCTCAGATTTGTATGGGAACTGTGTAAGTATCCCACGCAACCATGCCGATGGTTGAAAACTCTCAAAGTCCAACCGCGAGCACGTGAAAAAAACTGTTTTGGGGGGTTTTTGCCTTCAATTTTCCCCTCTTGTAAAATCGACTTTCGGGTGCACCGTAGGACCCCTTTTTGACCTAGGGGATCGGTTTTGGGTGGTTTTTCCTTTATTCCTAACCCATTCCCTATTGTTCTGGATTTTTTTTCTTTTTTTCAAAACCTGCCGGTCCCTGGTGGTACATTTATTATAAACTAGCTGGGGCTCAGTGGGTTAACTAGCAACAATAAGAGGTGAAATAAAAAGAGACAAACAATAAGAGATGATCATGAACTACAAGAGATCTATAGATGACACAAGATAAACAATAAGAAATTATATAATGATCAGAGATGAACTACAGTGGAGCCCCCACTTTGGTGATTTTTATAGACTGCCAAAACCACGCCAAAGTGGGGGCAAACTTTAAATGGGAAAAAATAAAAATAGTCTGGGCTGACCCGGAAGTTAAATTTTTTGAGCCATTTTCGTATTTCAAAACCACATTTTCTTATCAATTACTAAACAAAATAACCAACTTTGTAACAAAATGCTCCACCACAACCATCACTTGATTTTTATGTAATTTCTGAAGTTACCCTAGGTGCCACAGCCCTGCCTGTCCCAAAATACCTCTCAGCTACCTTCAAATTTTCTTTAATTGTCTCTTTATTCTTGCGAAGATTCCTCTCGGTCGATTCTGGCACACACTGCCACATGCTTTATACCCCTGGTCTATTAAGTCAATTATTTTCTTCTTTTCTTCAGCTGTACATATCTTCTTGGTGACGCCTTTCCTATAATCTCTTTTTTTTTACTCCGTTTGGCTTCCGTGGCGGCCCACCACTAGCCGCTCCCGAAGCTTGCATCGTCCCAGGTATTGGGTGAAAGTTGCTAAACTGCCAAGGCCACAGAGAAGCAGGTGTATAACAATGGCGTCCTGCACAAGATGGCCGACGGGTGAATGTCGAGATGCGCACGGCTTGTTTTGCCAGGCAGTCAATCGCCAAAGTGAGTGCATTGTAGCCAAAGTGGGTTCAGTGGAAATTTAGGGCCTAGTCGCCAAAGTGGAAATCGCCAGACTAAATGTCACCAAAGTGGGTACTCCACTGGCTATAGTCTATTCATTATGACAATTATGACAAGTACCATTACAGGGGGGGGGGGGGGCCAATGGGCTAATAATATTTTGCACAATGAAACACAGGCTATATACTGCTAGACTCTTGCGTCTTACTTATATACCGTACTGTACTGCTAGATTCTTCCAAAATGGTATACTGTAATTATCAGCACTATTGCACAAGTCCGCTTTTAATTAAGCGAGGTTAAGGGTCCGGATTTCATGATTACCGTAACTATAATGAATAGGCAAAACATGAGATGAACCATAAGAGTTAAACTTACCCGTACCAACACCAATTTCCAGGATCCTGATGGCATTCTTCTTCCTCAGGTTAGGGTCATGCAATGTGATGGATCCAAGACTGGAGAAAAAGTCCCTCTTCATTTCTTCTGTTTTTGCATTCTTCTTCTTGGTGAATATATGCATTAGATAAGTAAAGCACCTGGAAAAAAAACAAATCTATAAGTTACAGTATTCTGGTACCGTTATATATTTTTCTGGGTTGGTATGTTTTAGATTAGGCCAAATGATTAAGCCTAAAACTAGTGATTTATATATTATACTGTATATATATATATATATATACAGTATACAGTATATATATACCGTATATATATATATATATATATATATATATATATATATATATATATATATATATGTGTACCGGTACTTGAGATTAGCATAGGTCTAATCAGCCATACTGGTACCAGTACCATAATTTATGGCACAACAGTGTCAAAAGAAAATTTGGGAAGGATGTACAGTATTATCCGAGTGTATGGTCCGACGGTCGTCATTGTTTACATTGGTTGATCGCTCGCGGTTAAGTTCCCGTCTACAGTATTTTGTCTGTTATTTGCCCCCTGCTGGCAATATAATATATGATGATGACAATACCGGTAAGTCATGGGCGAGGTGACAACCTATTATTGTATCCCACGGCAGTCAAATCAAAACTCAAAATAGACGGGAACATGATCGCGAGCGTACACGTAGGGTAAACAAGGCGGGCCGTACACCCAGTAACTACATTCTTGCTGAAAATTTTAATGATAGGCCTAATGATGGAATTTTTTTCTTATTTATGAAATTACAATACTATGCTTTAATATGAAACTATAGGCCTACCAAATAAGCTATTAGGAGGGTATTATTCAAGCAACCTTTCACGGCGATTCGCACGAACAATATGTTCGCTTCTAATTTGACTGCTTTTGGGTTCAGGCACTTACCTACCTAGGACGTATTGTCTACATACCATATATTGTCACTTGCCTGTAGCGCAGTAGGGGACAAATAACGCTGGCCGTGGGATAAAAGGGTCCAATTAGACGTGTAACGGTCATGACTGCGAACTTGCGAATATCATCGTGAAAGGTTGATTGAATTTAACAATTAGAATATCTTTGTAGCATTGATGGAGTAAGAACATGCTTGAAAACCGATAAACGGACTAACAGAGTTCTGTCTGCGGTACCGATAATGCAAGACAAAATGAAAGGATTTGTTAGATTCTATCTACCGTATCTATCTATTACCTGACGCCGTGATCCCCAAAGGGGTGGCCACGAACGAACTGCCCCCATGCACCTCTGTCCCCATTCAGTCGACGCTCCTCCTCCCAACCAGCACCGCCTTCATCCATATACTTCCTCACTCCATCCTTCCACCTCTCTTTCGGTTTACCTCAACTTTACCTCTCCCTCTCTGTCCTTCCACCTCGCTCTCGTACACCCTCTTAGTCATTCTCTTGCTTCCCATACGTTCCATATGGCCGAACCATCTCAAGGTGTTCCTTTTCACACTTTCCAGCACACCTGCCTCCACACCACACCTCCTTCTTACTTCCTCATGCATCTGTCTATCCCTCCATGTAACTATGCAAGCACTTTTCAAGTACCGGTAGGCCGGTAACTCATCTCCACCCCTCTCACTCTTGGTCCGAGTCTCTTTTCCAACGTCCATGCTTCGCTTCCGTAAATCAGTGTCGGGATTACCACACTGTCATGATAGGACTTCTTCACTTCCATACTGACCACCCTATTTCGGATTTTGTTTATTTTAATAGCCTACCACAAAATTTCCTAGTGTTTTTTTATAAAAGAAATTGTTCATTTGCATCAATATATAGGCATAGTGTTTGTAATTAATTAGAAATCTCGGGAAAACCTATTACAGTATCCCCATTAGGCCTATTGATCGATGTTGAGACACACCCCCGATAGTGATTTGAAAAGACATTAGCCTAACCTAACAACCTTACCTAACCGAACCTAGTATTATGGGTGGGGGCTTCTGCCCCAACACCACAGCTGGTTGAGTACTAATCCCTTAGTAGCCTAAATAAAAAAAAAATTGGCTGTCGATTATACGAAGGTGAAAGAAAGTCGATGAAGTCTATGGTGTTTACTCTGCAATCTTCAGCTTTGATTGTACATTGATAACGGGAAAGTACCGTATTGACAATTACTGTATTAGGTCTACATGTTAGCCTAATCTTGTTACGAAAATTAAATTTTAATACCATACTTTTAGCCTAGGCTATAATATTATTAGGTTTTTCCGAGAGTTTAACACATTTTCATATGACCTTTGAAGCTATCGATAACTGGAAGTACCGTATTGACAACCTTGTTACGAAAAAGACATTTTAGTACCATACTTTTTTATTAGGTTTTGCCGTGGGTTACTTCTTGGTCATACTTGGTAGAATTCCGTCCTCTGTGGACGCAGCTAAAGTGGACTTCCGCTGCAGCCAGGCAGCTCCGCAACTCCCTCGTTCCGTCTATTTACTAACGAGTTGGATGCGGTGCTGGGATATCCTGGTATTGGGGGCTCATCTGGTACTGTAGCCAGCCATCGGTCCAGCTGACGCTTAAAGGAGTCTGTCGTGACTCCCGTCAGTTCCCGGACGGCCTTTGGTACAGTATTAAAGAGGCGAGCCCCATTTTTGCTGAAGTTGTTGTGGGCGACTGTTGCTATTTTCTGAGAGGTAGCCTCAGTCCTCTTGATGTAGCACAGTCGCCCTTTTCTAACGTGATTGTTGATGACTAGTCCCACGTCAGGTACCAGCCCTTCTAGGGTCTTCCACACATAAATCACTAGGTAACATTCTTGTCGTCTCTGAAGGGAGTAGAGCCGCAACTCCTTCAGGCGTTCCCAGTAGTTCATGTGTTGGAGACCCCAGATCCTGCTGGTGAAGGTCCTCTGTAGAGACTCAAGTTTGCCGATGTCACCTATCTTGTGGGGAGTCCATAGCTGGCAGCAGTATTCCACCTTTGGGAGGACCAAAGCCTTCCAGAGTGTCAGCATACAGGCCCTCTCTCTAGTTTGGAAGGTCCTGAGTATCCATCCTGCGAGTCTCCTAGCTGTCTCGGTGGTTTGGTTGATGTGGCGAGAAAAAGTTCCATCTGTACTCATTGTTACTCCCAGATCCCGCACATCCAGAACAACAACATTGAGTGTGCTACATGTGGACTCTCCAGTGATATGGACTACTCCATAAGTTGTGATGACTGCAGAAAATGGCTACACTATGAATGTTGTGCTCTACCAACCTTTCAAATATTTTGTTATGCTGCCTCAAAAAGAAAATTCACTTGCCACCCATGCACCCTATTGAGGTTTGGGGACGAGGACACTGAGGAGTGGCTAAGCAATGCAGAGGAAGCTAAACACAGGCAAAGAACTGTAATTAGGGCAGAACTGAAAAAGAAAGGTGCAATCACCAAAGACACACTTCTGACAGTTAAGGCCAGGCAAATTGGCTCAAGTCAAGCTCTGCCTGAAGACAAATCTGAGGATATCTTGACACAAACCGAGGCAGCTCAGACCCTAACTACACCAGAACTACCAAACAACTCTGATGACCCCAATAGGAAGCAAGAGGACAAGACTGTTGACCTAGGATTAGGGAATACACCAACAAACCTCAATCTATCGGTCGAATTGGCTCTCAGTAGGCCTAGGCCTAATTCCCAGACCCAAGGCCATGAATGCAGCCTTGCTAGAACTAGGCCTAGCCCAAGACAGATATCCTCAGATTCCTCAGCATACCATCATTCCCATGTCACCAGAATCTCACCACAGGACAGGAGAAATGGCAGGTTGACTCAGCTTGCCCAAGAAACCCCCATATGTAGGTACCACAGACGGGGAACATGTCGGCACGGCAAATTTGGGACAAAATGTGAGTACCGTCATCCTAAGGTCTGTTGTAAACTCCTAAATCATGGGCCAAATAGAGACCAAGGATGCCAACTAGGGAAAAAATGCTCATTTCTCCACCCTAAGATGTGCGAGGACTCCATCTCCAAGCAGGAATGTTTGAATAGTAACTGTAAATTACCTCACATCAAAGGGACAAAGAGACACCAAGCCAAGCAAGATGTAAATCCAGTACTGGTACCTGCCACCGCTCAAGTGCCCCACATGGCCTCGAAGAAAGTCGACGCTGTCCAGGATACAAATTCAGCCCCTGCTTTTTTAGAATTAATGGTGGGGGTGAAAAGGACCCTCGACACGCTAACGAAAGCCATGGAGTCACAAGCGTCCATAATCAGCACACACCTAATGGGCAATCAACACAACACTGTCCCAACACATACCCAAATGTTTCCATGGCTAAATGCCATGAAATCATGCTAGAAAATGCAATGATGGGCAATATTCAAGGTCTATTCCCTAAGACAAATAAAAGCAAAATCCCCTTCATTGCTGAGCTTGCCGAAGAAAATGACCTAATGTTCATTGCCCTGACAGAGACTCATCTCAAAAGTGAGGTGAGTGATGCAGAAATAATAGTGGCAAATTACACCTCCTACAGAGCAGATCGTGAAAATAGAAGCCATGGTGGAGTCATCACATATGTAAGAAATGACCTAGCCTCAGATACAAAACCAATACTAGTCTACTCTGATACTCAAGTAGAAATGCTGGCTCTCCACATTAAGTCACTCAATGTAATTATTCTCAATTGCTATCGCCCCCCATCATGCACCCTTGAAAGTTACAATAATTCACACAGCAGAATCGACAAGCTAATCGACGATATGCCAACCCCAACACCAGACATCATCTGCGGAGACTTCAACTTTCCTATCATCCATTGGCCAGAAGGAAAGGTCTCAGGAGGTACCAGAGAGGAGCAAGCACAAGCCAGGCTTCTCCTTAAACTCTCTGACAAGCTTTTCCTCACACAACTGATAACCAAGCCTACCAGAGTCAATAACACACTCGACCTCCTCTTCACTAACAACCAGGATATAGTTGCCGACTACTCAGTGGAGAAGACAATATTCTCTGACCACAGCCTTGTAACTATACACACTATGTACAGGAAGGCTGGGGCTCAAGCTGAAACTGTAACTCCGCCAACAAAACCAACAAACCCATTCTCAAATTTGAACTTCTTCAGTGAAGCAATTGACTGGGTAAATCTCCAAACTTCCCTCTCCCAGACAAATTGGGACCTGATCCTCCATGACAAGGATCCAAATGCCATGCTTGACACCATCCTCAGCACCCTACTGAAGGAGTGTCAGCATCACATTCCCCAAAGGAGGAAACC
Organism: Paralithodes platypus; assembly: GCA_032716605.1. NCBI lineage: Eukaryota > Metazoa > Arthropoda > Malacostraca > Decapoda > Lithodidae > Paralithodes > Paralithodes platypus. The sequence goes on along the minus strand of CM064484.1, from coordinate 47,031,655 downwards.
TTCCAACGCTCGGCACCTCAAAATCCCGAGGGACCGAAAAATCCTAATGCAGAAAAGATCATCACTCAACAAACAGCTCAATAACACCCAAAACAAAACGAGGAAGCTTGCACTATCTACCAAGATTGCAAGCATAGAAACTCAAATTAAAGCATCCCATGAGCATCAAAAGCAAAGAGAGGAAGATCGTGCAGTACTGAACATCAAGCGGAACCCCAAATTCTTTTACAGTTACTGCAGGCGCTTCTCAAAAATTATGACGCAAGTGGGGCCATTAAGAACAGAGGATGGTGAAGCTGTAAACGACCCCAAAGATGTATGTCGGATCCTGCGAACACAGTACGAGAATGTCTTCAGCACACCACGGCCAGCAACTGCAATCCAGGACCCCAAAGCTTTCTTCACGGAAGACACTCCACAACCGACTCGACTAAGTGATATTGAACTGACTGAGGCAGACCTACGAAAAGCCATCAAAGAACTGAGAACGAATGCAGCTGCTGGTCCTGACGGAGTACCAGCCATACTGCTGATTAAATGCTGTGATGCCCTGATTCCTCCTATCTGCAAGCTTTGGAGACACTCAATGGACACAGGCACAATTCCATCCTCACTAAAACAGGCCATCATTACTCCAGTCTACAAGGGTGGTGAAAAGAGCCTGGCGAAGAACTATCGACCGGTAGCTCTAACATCCCACCTCATCAAGATATTTGAAAAAGTCCTGAGGAACAAGCTTGTCAACTTCCTGGAGAAAAATGGCCTTATGAACTCCAGCCAGCATGGCTTCCGGAAAGGCAGGTCATGCCTTTCGAAGCTTCTGGCACATCATGACTGGCTACTCCACAGGCTTGCAGAGGGAGAAAATGTGGATGTCGTGTTTCTAGACTTTGCTAAAGCATTCGACAAGGTGGATCACGGCATCCTCCTTCACAAGATTAAGAAATTCGGCATCCAAGGCAAAATAGGTGTGTGGCTGCACAGTTTCCTCTCCGCAAGAACGCAGACTGTTGCTGTTAAGGGCCACACATCTGAAAAGTCCCACGTCATTAGTGGAGTACCCCAGGGATCAGTATTAGGACCTCTGCTCTTCCTTATACTGATAGGGGACATTGATGATGGAGTTGGTCAATCAGTTATCTCTTCCTTTGCTGACGATACGAACATAAGTCGTGTCGTCAGAAATTAAGAGGATATTCATAATCTCCAGGATGACCTCGACAAAATCTACAAATGGGCAGACGAAAACAACATGACCTTCAACGAAGAAAAGTTTGAAGCGTTACGATGTGGCCCGAAACAAACCCTCAAGGACACCACCAAACTACTCACTGCAGGCGGCCACGACATCACCCCCAAGCCACATGTGAGATGCCTAGGTGTGCAATTGTCCGACGATGCCACATTTCAACACCACATTTCTGCAGCTGTCAAGAAAGCCAAGGGAATGGCCGGATGGATCCTACGGAAGTTCAACTCCAGGGAACAAGAAACAATGCTAACTCTCTGGATGTCTATGGTACAACCCTTCCTTGACTACTGTAGTCAACTATGGTCGCCACACAAAAAGGGGTACATACGAGATCTTGAGTCCGTCCAGAGGTCCTTCACTAGAAACATTCGGGGGATGAAGGACCTTAGCTACTGGGACCGGCTCAAGAAGCTAGGGCTGTACTCTCAGCAGAGAAGGCGAGACAGGTACTGCGCAATTTATGTGTGGAAAATCCGGGAGAAGCTGGTTCCAGATCTAACTGGTAATGAACTCCAGGAAAAACAAAATGGTCGGACTGGAAGGAAGTGTGAGAGGAGATCCCTCCCAACACAGGCACCAGAACGAGTGAGATCCCTCCTCGCGTCCAGCCTAGGCCACAATGGACCAAAAAATTTCAACTTGCTGCCCAAAGAAGTGCGAGACATAGTAGGTTGCCCGGTAGACAGGTTCAAAGGGTTATTAGACAAGTTTCTAAAGACCCTCCCAGATGAACCACCAGTGTCTGGATACACTGCTAACTGCCGGGCGGCCTCAAACTCTATACCGGACCAGACGGACCTCCTTCGAAGGGACGCACGGGACGGACGCAGCGGTGGCGGACCACGACTGTGAGGACGGGACCTCTAGACAACTTCAAGTAAGATTCAAGTAAGTAAGATGTTCTTTTGGAGTGATGGTTTCTTGATTTGCCTGGTAGCTGGTGCTCTCTTTGATGGTTTGTAGAGGGCCGTACCTTAGCAATTCGAATTTCTCGCCGTTCATCCTCATGTTGTTGGAATCTGCCCAGTCCAGTAGGCGATTCAGATCTTCTTGTAGCAGGGCCACATCGTCAGCTGACTCTACCCTCCTCATTACTCTTGTGTCATCTGCAAATGAGGTGGGCGTGGAGTGCTGGAGATCATGATCAATATCCCCTATCATGATAAGGAACAGAAGTGGTCCCAGTACAGACCCCTGCGGAACGCCACTTATTACCTCGCTTGGGTCTGAAAGGTGTCCTTGGACCGATACTCTCTGTTCCCTATATGTTAGGAAGCTGTGCAGCCACTTCCCGAGATTTCCTCCTATACCTAGCTTTTTCAGCTTGTGAAGAACGAGGCCGTGATCAACTTTGTCAAATGCTTTGGCGAAATCCAGGTATATCACGTCGACGTTCTTAAACAAATTTTCTTATGATCTTTAAAGCATAGGCCTATAGATTCAATATTTATTTTCAAAATTATCAACAAAATTCGTGGTATTAAAATAAAAAAATTCCCACCGCCCGATAGTGATTTGAAAAGACATTAGCCTAACCGGTATTTATCAAGGAAACCGGCCACGAATTTTCCTGGAAATTTGGAAGTCACCCATCGAATGAACATAACCTATAGGCCTACATCATATTAATATATGTTTCAACTTTCGGAAACACCGTTTTCAATTAGCCTAGGCCTACTTTGAAAAAGTTAATATTTACCTCCGGTTATCCACAGCCAAAACTGAACATTGCGGAGTAAATACCGTAGACTTCAGTCAATTTTTTTTTGGCGACCGTCAACCTTTTATTAATTACATACCAAACCAGCGGGGGGTGTGGGGGCAGCAGCCCCCACCTAATATACTAGGTTAGGTTAGGTAAGGTCGTTAGGTTAGGCTAATATTACCCCTTATTTTCGTCTTTTACCCCTCAATTTCCCTGTACAGTACTGTACTTCATAGCCGTCCCCACTATCGGGGGCCGTATCTTAAGATTGTTGGATAGGCCTAATGGGGAAAACGGTTTTTCCGAAAGTTGAAACATATATTAATATGATGTAGGCTAAAGGCCTAGGTTATGTTCATTCGATGGGTGACTTCCAAATTTCCAGGAAAATTTCTGGCCGGTTTCCTTGATATTTTCCGCCTAACCTAACAACCTTACCTAACCTAACCTAGTATTATGGGTGGGGGCTGCCGACCCGGGTTGGGGGAAATTGGCGGGAAAGCAGCTTGCCTCACCCATACATTATACAACTCGCGGGCTATATCTCCGATTTTGACCATCCGAACGCTGTTTTCACTCGTTTTATTGTTGTTTCAGGTTAATACCTTTATAATCAACCCATAATAGGCGCATATGGATAAGTATTAATGCTATTAATGGTACAATGAATATTTTAGTGACGGAAACACCTCAAATACATGCGCACAGGCCACAGGGAGAGGTGTCTAATTACCCCCATGCGCACTTCAGAGGTTAAATGTAGGTCTAAATGATATTGTCTAATAAATTATTGCGATTACTGTATATTAACTCCTTGAAGCGCTGACGCGTTTTAGCAGTTTATTTTTGCTCTTATTAGGCGATTTTATGCAGCTTAGGAAGGAGCTGTGGGTGTTAAAAGGGTAAATACTATATCAATCAACCCTTTGACTTCCGTATACCCTTCCTAATCTGAATATAATCGTCAAAAAATAACCACAAAACAGAACAAAAATGCTTATTGGAGCTTGAAAGGGTTAATCGTAGTCATTTGCTGTACTTATAACGGTCTTGATGGTGTAATGGTTAAAGTGCTTAGGATCTGTTATGTGGTAACCTAGGTTCGAATCCCGGGAGAATCACATGTCTTCATTAATTTCATTTGTGGGTTATTGGTGTTAAGATTAGCAGCTTATCCTCTATCCTTCTTCCTTGGGTGAAGCCTGGGTGAAGCCTGGGTTTACCTGGGTGAAAGACGCTCATTGAGGAATTCGACGTTTCAATTTCGCCACTTAAGATACGGTTGCCCACTTTCAGTATCTCTTAAGACAACTTCAGTAAAGATGGAGTTCACATTAAAACATAAATATAATATATTTCCCTTTGTTCTCTCTCTGATGTACACTTCTTCTTCTTGATATTTATATGTGCAGTTTGCTCGGAGTAGGCCTATTTCAGATCTCCAGATTACTGCACAGGCATAGAGTTGCTTGCTGAGGGGAAGGGAAGTTTGTTAGTTGAAAGGGATCTACAGATAGGATGTCTAAATAGTGAGTACAAGTATTGTACCCTACATAGTTTTAACTATAGGTCAAGGTCATTAAGGACTGGAAAGTGTTTTGAGGGTAGGCCTAAGTAAATAGGTAAGATGAGGATTGGTTATTAAGGTCTAATAGGAGGTAAGTCGTTATGTCAAGTCGGGTTGAGTCATGTTCGGGTTTTGTAAGGTTGGCAGAGGTCTAGTACAGTACACTGTACAGTACCAGTATGGGTGGTACCGTACTGTATTGGTTAGGGGTAGGTTTTCTGTGTGTTGGGAGTTGTTTTGTCGTTGATGTTATTAGATGTCTGAAGTTTTGGTCAATATTTACGAGTCACACCACAGCTGGGATCTCATTTTTAACGGTAGTTTTGGGTTCCTACCATTCTATGCTTCATTGCTATATACTTTTTATCCACCGGAAAATATTTTTTTTTCTTGGCTTTTTTTTTTTTTTTAGCATTAACCTAACCAAAAAACCTAACCTAACCTAACCTAATAGCCCCCAAATACATTTAGGTTAGGTTAGGTTAGGTTTTTAGGTTAGGTTAATGCTAAAAAAAAAAAAATAAAAACAAAAAAAAAATAAAAAAACAAGAAAAAATAATATTTTTCGGTGGATAAAAAGTATATAGTAATGAAACATAGAATGATAGGAACCCAAAACTACCATTAGAAATGAGATTCCAGCTGTGGTGTGACTCGTAAATATTGACCGAAGTTTTATTTGTGGCTCTTATGTATGTTCCTAGAGCTGAGGCAATTGCATGTTTGCCTTGTTGGTCAATATCTCCTCCTCCTAGGATATGCTGTAGATTGAAGGTCCCTCCGTGTTGTGCCACTGTTCTTCTCAGGTGGGTGCGAGCGGCCTTATTGGGCTATCCTTAGTTGGAATTATGCAAGGATGGTACATGTCATATTTGTAACAAACTATATTATTATGTACAACAGAATAATAACGAGTCCGAACTTTCCGACCTATGTTTACGTTTTGGCTAATAATCTCAACTATAGTAACTAATAATTTAAAGTATTTATTTACATAGTAAGATTAATTTTGAACTATAATATATGCCCTATTTGAATCAACAATCTGTACAAACTGAATTATATAGATTTAAAGCTCTATGGTCGATATTTATATAAAGTCCCAAAATATGTTTTGTTGAATGTTTCTGACGGGCAATTCAAATTCAGTACAAACTGGAAGATATGTGCAAGGAGATAAACGAATGGAATAATAATATAATAATAATAATAATAATTCTTTATTCCAGACACATAAGATAGATACAGTATAAATACAGTACGACCTAGTGGTCCATATCACATACACTTCTCGTCAGAGCACAGATAATAATTATACACAAAGATATATTAATAAAGACACAATAAAATAAAAAATACAGTAGGCCTATTTACAGAATAGAGCACATATCACATTTTGTCACAATATAACACAGATAGGCTAACTAAGGCTATTGCTCAATGTTGGTTAACACCTATTGCACAGATCATTGCTCATAGTTCAATTAGACCTATATATTACATTACAGTACATACTATGTGTGCAGCAGCTTCTGCCAGTGAGATATAATACAGGATTCATAGATATGATCACTAGACCAAAGAGCTACAATCAGCGTGTTACTGGAGGATTGCAGTCGCTGCGAAAAGCTGTACACCAGTCTCCTGATGACAGCCCGACAGCACTGCACATCCAACAGTGTGCACACCATACTAGTGCTTTCATATTTAGAGAGACCAATGAACATCTTGAGTATATTATGATAGGATGTACACAGACCATTTATGGTGGCTCTCTTATACTTCCACCACAAATGGGCCGTGTACATAGAGGAACAATATGTCCGGAACAAAGTGACTTTAGTTTCCCAATTACACATGTGGAATTTTCTCAAGATGGTGTTACCACGTAAATATAGCTGTCTGCGCTGACGGCCGATATCTGCATCATCTGAGCAATCGTTTGAGATAATGTGTCCCAGGTATTTTATTTTGTTTACTTCTTGAATAATTTGATTATTGAGTGAGCAATTTGGCAGTTTACTTTTATACAGTAATTTTGATCTAAATATAAGAACAGCACTTTTCAGTGGGTTGAATTTAACACAATGTTTACTACCAAAAGATTCACATATATCAAGAAGTTTGCTCAGACCCGCAGAAGACGGTGCAATAATGACCAGATCATCAGCATACATGAGATGGTTGATGATTTTATTCCCACCATAACATCCAATCTGCTCTTTATTCAATTTATCACTTAATTCATCCTATATACATTGAATAAATAAGGTGAGAGAATACTACCCTGTCTCACTCCATTGGTTACTGTAAAGGAATCCGAAATAATGTTACCCCATCTTACATTAAATGTTTGATTGGCGTACCAGTACTTCAAGATTCTCAGTATATAGGATGGCACTCCCCTTGTTGCTAATTTATCAAACAGGATATTGTGGCAGACTCTGTCAAATGCCTTACTAGCATCAAGAAAGCATGCAAAAATAGAGCTGTTCATTTTGATGTACCCATCCACTAGCTCCTTCAGAGTGTAGATGCACTGGTCCGTACCATGATTCTTTTTAAAACCAAATTGATTACTATTAGTTGAGATATACACTGAGATTCTGTCTAAAATGATTAACTCTAGTATCTTACTTACAATACTGGCAAGGGCAATAGGTCTATAGTTGTCTTTTGATGTAATTTAGCCAGCCTTGTCTTTAATTACTGGTATCAAGGTAACGGACATCATAGATTCTGGTAGGAAACCATGGATTAGAAAGCTGGTAAAGCAACTGCTGAGTTTCTCCAAGAGGAGAGTGGAGGAGTACTTCAAATGTTCAGCATATATACCATCAAAACCACAGAATATGTATATAGTGGGGGTAACGGAGACGCAACTGCGGGAAAGGAACGAAATAATTTAATAATTTAAAGTATTTATTTACAGCAGTTATTGGAATTGTTGAAGGTTCCTATTGCGAAATGACCATTTCTGCCTTTACTGTGTGAACTTTAATATATAATATGACAAATTACATATATTATATAATATGACAAATTACACTATAGCCTACTTCCACTCCCGTTCTCCCCCATCATAACTCTCCAGCTAGAAAGGACACAATGACTGAGTAGAAGGGCTGAGGTAGTGTCTCTGTTTCATATGCTCGGAACTGTACGTGTGAGCGTTGTAGACAATGAGTGGTCAATAAATAGTTCAGTTGATGTTAAAATATCGTTTTCTCTATCTAGGTAACCCATAGAAAACATTATATTTAGGGTGACTAACTTATATTGTACATGTATAGCTTTTCTGTATTGTTTCAACCTTCAATAACAATTCAATTTATTTTTTATTTTTTTATATCATTAGACATGCATTAGTTGAATAAACATAGAATGCAAATATCTAAGCCATTTTTGGTAGAATTTTACTTTAGTGGTGCGCACTTTACAGGTAGCCTATCACCACGAACTATTTTCGGTGTCCACGCATCCATTAACAACCTAAAAATAACACACATAACAAAGCCACTCCAACAGCTTCCACTCTCCAACACCTTCCACTCTCCAACACCTTTTCTCCCCTCTCTACACTCTTCAGAAAAATAGGAAAAGTAGAATGTAGATACGAGGTGCTGTTGTTGTTGTTGTTGTTCCCTAAGCTGCCTGGCCGAACAGCCCCGAGTCCCTGAGGAAGGCCATGGCCACGATCGGGCTTTCCCACAGAGCTCTCATTGAGTGTAGGTTGTGTTGTTGGCATAAGTGGTTGTGTGAAATGCAGTCTTCGATGATGTGTTTAATGGTATGGGGTGCTGTGTTACATCCCGGGCAGGCGTCGACAACGGAGTCATCCAGTCTCTTCTGATAGCTCAGGAGAGCTGGATGGTGTCCGCATCTCAGCCTGGCCAGGTGGACTCTGTCCTCGCGAGGGAGGGAGGATTCGGAAGGATGGATTTCGGGAGGTCGTGCATGCAGCTGCGTGTTGTCTGTGAGTGAGTGGATGGATTGGCGAGAGATATGAGTATGGATGTGCTTCTGGAAGTTGGTTCGGGGTGGGCAGGGAGGGAGAGAGGACAATAATTGTGTGTGATACCGTGTGCTGGGTGTTGTTTTGATATTTCTTGGTGTCTGTGGGTGTGTTGCCATGTAGTTTAGTGGGTGGTCTTGGTTCGTGGAGGCTGCTGCCAGGAATTGAGTGCCTCTCATGTCCAGATGGTCTTTGACTTTGAGGATTTTGGTTTCTTGATGTAGATGATCTGTGGGTGCAGTAGCTGTGCAGCCTGTAATGATCTTCAGGGCTTTGCTTTGAATAGTCTGTAAGGTCTTATGATGTGTTTCAGCTAGGTTAGAAGCCCAGGCTGGGTTTGCGTATTCCATTACTGATCTTATGTATTGTTTATATACTGTGGTGGTAGTTTCTTTGTTGTGTCCAAATTTTGTGTGAGCAAGTGACCTGAGGGCGTTAAGTCTGGGTGTCAGTTTCTTTTTAATGTTTGTGGTGTGCTGTTTGAATGTCATATGAGTATCATATGTTACTCCTAGGATTTTGGGTGTGTGTGTATGTGTTAGGGGTCCTTGGAGTGGCTTCGGTCGCGCCGGGAATTTCCATGAGGTGCTGTTGTAAAGGTTTATCCCTCAATACCTTCACCTGACCTGACCTGACCTAGCCTACACCCTTCTCTGGTCTGATACTATAGTCTATTCGCTGTAAGTAGGCAAGTACGGTCGCGCTAATAAGTCATGTCCCAGCTGTCTTTACGTTTGGCTCTCTCTGTGCTGTAATGTCTGTCAGATGTTGAATAGGGTGGATAAGTGTAGGACCATGCTTATATATGTCACTCGAAACTAATAAATCAAGTTTTAGACATTGCTGATACCAATTATTGAACGAAATATACTTGGTTCCGAGACATGACTTATTAGCACGACTGTACAATCGTGTAATAGTTGCCAGAATATAATGAAAAGGACGTCCCCGGTACTGAATGGGTTACCTAAGGGGAGATGGGCCGGTTTTCTGGACTACTTTCTCCCTCGTGTTTAGCCCCATTAGTTTGGAGATTTTTAGACGTTCGGCCTATTAGTTTGACGATTTTAACACCTTTCGCCCCATTTCGTAATCAATTTTAAGACCCTTTCGTGCCATTTAGGTGTTGTTGTTTATTCCTAGCGAGCGAGAGCGAGCCTGTAATTATAAGAGTACCGGTCTTCAGCCGGGAAATGTTTTCTATCAAAAAATTTACAAATTAATCTTGAAGGGGGGGGGGGGGTCCTAGGGAGTGTTTTTCAAGCTTGATGGAAGTCTAGCGAGGAAAGTAAGAAATATAGGAATACATGAATTAATTTGTTTTGTAGATGTTTAGGTGACAATCACCACGGTCGATCTGGGGATCCGCCGCTAATGAGCTCGTCCTGGAATCTTTACGACTCTGAATCTTACGATTCTTTACAGGACTGAACATGCCATTTTTATCGGCAATAGCTCAGAGAAGAATGTTGAGAGGGGAGAAGGGGTGTTGGAGAGAGAGGAAGGTGTTGGAGTGGCTTTGTTATGTGTGTTTTGTCTGTATACGTCGTCAGGATGTCCCCTGACTGGGTGCAAGCATGTGAAATATGCTAGGACGTACTACCGCACCCACTAAATGTCCGCCGTGGCAGGGATTCGATCCTGGGTCTTTCAGATTCACACGCGAGCGTGCTCACTAAAATGCCCCAGAACAAGAAGCCCACCACAGAAGCCACGAGCGAACACCACACAGAAACACCCGGAAGAAAGGTCCACAGAACGAAAGGACCAGCTGACCGAGCCCGCCATTCCAGACAGGCCCAAGCCCGCAGGGCTAAACAGCTCCAGGACACACCCATTTACCTTTTCTAAACTGACCATTTTCCACACCTCACGTACACTAACCCCCTCGTGTCCTACACTCCTAACTACAAAGATGATGAACAGGAATATACATTCATATTAAAAACACCCATGCCTGTCCCGACGTTGAGCCAATGCCAACACATCAGACAGCCATAATTATATCTATGTATGTTCTTGCATCCGAGAAGTAGATGTTATATATCTTAGAAGTTAAAACACCCACGCTGTCCCTAGACCCCGTATATCATTTTCCATGACGAGTATAGATATGTGTAACCCGTGCTCAGTCGCCCCTTGCATTGTTCCTCTAGTAACTAAGTCTATAATATTAACTGCCACCAGCATTGATGCGACATAGCGGCAGTGTCCTTGTGTCGTATTGTGCCAAGTACAGATCAACCAGGTTTCATCACCTTATTAGGACGACGACTATAATGTCATCGTTCATCGATGTATGCAATCCTTAGGTTAAGTATTTTATCCGCCATTGTGTTCACCTTTTTCCATTTACTTTCCACAATTGTCATACGTCTTCCCCTTGCCTCCTTCGTATCCACAGTCCACACTACGCCAATTTACTTCGTGTCTTACACCTCTTACCCCAACCAGAGATTATATAAGATAACCTGGTTATCAGTATCTGTCATAAGTACCCCGAAACAATAACTAAGTACCCCTACGAACTGCCGCTGTTGTTGATATTTATATTTAATAGAAAACGCAGTTCCCAGGGCCAACTAATAGTATCCATAACCCTCAGACTGATCACATAACTCTATCTTTTCCAGACTCCTATACCACCCCATAGTTGCATTCCCCGGTAGCATTTGGCTAACGTATTCTACTGCCTTTTCAAACTTCCATATCAATTGTAGCCTAATGCCACCCCCACGCCCAGGGACCTTAGGGGCAAAATTTCCCTGTAGCCCTTGAACTCTCCCCCCCCTCTCATTAAGACACCCGCGCTTCTCGACTTGTCCGACCTAGCCTCTCTCTCATACCTCTTGAAGATCCTTGAATTGTCCGTTACTAACGCTCTCCAACCTTTTTTATATATACTCCTATCCAGCCTACCTTCACTTAGTAGGCCAGAACAACATTAGAACTTTACTAGCCCCTTGCATGCCATCTATTCTCTTACAACACATTCACAACCCTGCACCCAATGGTCGTCGGTGCGAGGCTAGCCGCCCCGCCAGTAACTAACTTCTATTGCCATACTTCCAGATAAATGTGGCAGAGTTAGCAACCCAGTCTCCACCATATCCAGCAAACCCTACAATTAACAACCAGCCGAGTAAAACCAGCTAGCTAAGGCACCTTCGGTTTTGGTATTAAAGACACCCACATCTGTCTCATACACAGAGGGTTATTACAAACACTGGTGATATGGCAAGCCCCTAGCCACAGCCGCCGGACGACTATCACAGAAGAGAGGGCGCCCAGCTCCCCCTTTTTGCCCACCCGAGGAGGGAGACCCCCACCCCGCGGAGGTATACCTGGCCCCTGTTTTGACTTTCGAGTCATTGCCAGGTAGCACAGGAATTCTTCCTATCAATGAACTAACCATGAATGACTAACACCTTTACTAACCTCTATTACCTCACAATAAACCATTTACCTTTCTTGCATGCTCTGATCACTAAATTAGCACCTCAGCTATACCAAGCCATAGAACTCTTAAATTCTGATCTAAATACTATTTCCAATTGGGGCAGAGAAAACCTTGTTAACTTTAATGCTTCCAAAACCCAATTTCTCCATCTATCTACCCGTCAGGATCTCCCAGCGGACTATCCCTTATTCTTCAACAATACAAAAATCAACCCTTCATCTTCTCTCAATATTCTTGGTGTCTCTTTTTCTTCTGCTCTCATTTGGAAGGACCATATTACCAGTCTTGCTAAGGCAGCCTCCCAGAAGCTGGGTGTGCTCAACCGCCTTAGGGGGTTCTTTTCCCCTGCACAGCTTCTTGCTCTGTACAGGGGCATAGTGCGCCCTTGTATTGAGTATTGTTCACATGTGTGGGGAGGTTCCTCTCACACCGCTCTCCTAGACAAAGTTGAAAGGAAGGCCTTTCGTATCATTAACTCCCGTCCACTCACCAACTCTCTGCAATCTCTCTCTCTCCGCCGCAATGTTGCATCTCTCTCGCTATTCTATCGCTACTATAATAATCAGTGTTCCTCAGAGCTATCCCAGTGCATACCACCTCCTTTACGTAGGGCACGTGGTACCCGTCTTGCAACTCAATCCCACCCCTACTCTGTGCAACTCTCCAACCCAAGAGTGAAACGTTACTCTCAAACTTTCTTCTACTCAACAGCTGAGCTCTGGAACTCTCTCCCAGAATCAGTCTTTCCCTCTTCCTATGACTTAAATTGCTTCAAACTCCGTGTGTCCAGGCATTTTGGCTCGAACGTCCCTTGATTTTGGCCCTGTCACTCTTTCAACTATGGGGGAGGCACTCGCTATAGGCAGTTATGCCTTTTGCCTCCCTCAATCACATAGAAAAAAAAAAAAAAAAAAAAAAATAGAATGAAGATTGAACAATCTAGAGAGACGCTCCTATCACAGCTGTCCCCATCCTCCTCGCAAAGTAGATCCAGTCTCTCTCCCCTAAATACGTCCAGTATAGCCAAAATAGTACCTCTTACTAAGGCTCAGTTATATGAAAATATAAAGGCTTCCTATCGCCCTGTGCCACAACAGTAAATACCATCTTACCTAGTCCCCATATCTATTGAGATCTCAATTAAGTCCATAAGACTCGAGATCCCTACTGTCTACAGGGTCCAGAACCGAGCCTATAAATCTAACTCCCGCCCCCAGTCAAATCAGTTGAAAGCTAGACACCAACCAGTGGTCACTACCCTGCAGTTTACCTCTAGCTCTGCCCTTGTGTTGTTCCGGAGTTGAGAGATTCCAGATCCGGCAGACTCCGTGGCAGAGAAGACTGATAGAAGTATCTGTCCATGTACAAGTCCTAACGTGCACCTTATAACCTTCACACAAATTCGTGGGTATATAAGTGTGTAGCCAGCAACGATCATCAAGAGATCCGACTTGAGAACTTCCTACATTTTGGACCATCTGGACGGCCGAGGAACCAGTCGTTAGCCCCCAACATCACCGGAAGCAAGATAACCAGGACCAGATCTACCCATACTATTCAAGATTCATGTTGCTAGTACTAAGTGTTATAGTACTAGCTTGATACTCACTTATTAACTTTCTATAAAGTGGCTAAGACCTTGCCCAGTGTAATTCATATTTAACCATTCCATTTGGGACGTACTAAGCGATCAGTGCTTTTTAATTAACAGGCGACCTTGACTCTCGTAATTACCTTATTCAGATATTAAAACTCTAGTGATATCTAACGTTCGCCCACTGATTTGTGTTCTACATATTTCTGCCTTAAGAATATCAAACTTAGTTCAGTACCCCCATGAGGTTACTAGAGATTTCCGTGTTCTATAATATACGCGTGTCTAATCCTAACTGTGAGTTGCTACTTGGGCAGCGACCAGCCAGCAAGAGGTAAAATCAGTGACATTGAATTATACGAATATATTGAGGTCTTCCAGTAAAATATAAACTTGCTAATTAAACCCGTGATCAGAAGAATATACCTGAACGTTGGAAGTGGGAGACTAGGCTCCATCCAGATCCGCTAATGCTAGCAGTTCCCTTCTATCATTTGTTTTGTGCGAATATAACTATCTTTCTATGCGCTTTATTTCTTTATTTCAATAAACGTGAACTTGTGTCGTGTTACCGTGTGTTTATTTTGTGTTCTCTATTCCTCATACCTTGTATTGTGCATGCAGCCTTCTATACCCAGTCATTCAGAACTCACATTACCCAAGTTAAACCTGTAGAAAAACAGGGCATAACACTCACCACTTGACCACCACGGCCTGATAGATAGCAAAACGGCCCATCTCCCATTGAGATGAATAATAGCTGTCGTCTAATAGTTGCCAGATACGGGGGACACCTCGACGACGTATACAGACTAATAACACACATAACAAAGCCACTCCAACACCCCTTCTCCCCTCTCTACACTCTTCGTATAGACTAATAACACACATAACAAAGCCACTCCAATGGCTTCCTCTCTCTCCAACACCCCTTCTCCCCTCTCTACACTTCAGAAAAATAGGAAAAGTAGAATGTAGATACGAGGTGCCCTTGTAAAGGCTTATCCCTCAATACCTTCACCTGATATAATAAAAATTATATCACCGGTACATAATGGGTTATCAAATTATGTAACACTCCTCAACACATCCACACCATATCAATCTCGTACTTCTTAATCTCTCTCTCTCTCTCTCTCTCATAAGACCCCCTTCAAGCTGTAAAACGCCCACAATACCCCCTTCAAGCTAAGTCACGGCTCCCTAGGCCTTCTTCAAAAACGCCCCACAGATCCCCTTCCAGCTATTAAACACCCTAGACCCCCTTCAAGCTAAGTCACGGCTCCCTAGACCTTCTTCAAAAACGCCCCACAGACCCCCTTCCAGCTATTAAACACCCTAGACACCCTTCAAGCTATTAAACACCCCCAGACCCCCTTCAAGTTAATAAATACCTCCCATACCCCCTCCAAGCTAAAACATAACCCCCAGACCCCCTTCAAGCTATTAAACACCCCCAGACCCCTTTCAAGCTAAATCACCGCCCCCAGACCCACTTTAAGGTAAAACACGGCTCCCAGACCCCTATCAAGCTATCAAACCCATGTCAGACCCCTTTCAAGCTAAATCACTGCTTCACAGACCCACTTCAAGCTAAAATACGGTCCCCAGACCCCCTTCAAGCTATTTAACGCCCCCAGATCCCCTTCAAGCTATTAAACCGATCCTAGACCCCCTTCAAGCTAAACCACACCCCCGTACCCCCTTCAACCTATTAAGCACCCCCAGACCCCCTTCATGCTATTGAACCCACCCCAGACCCCCTTCAAGCTAAAACACAGCACCCCCAGACCCCATTTCAAGCTAAAACACGGTCCCCAGACCCCCTTCAAGCTAAAACACGGCCCCCCAGACCTCCTTCAAGCTATTTAACACCCCCAGACCCTCTTCAAAGTGTCAAATGCCCCTAAGACCCCTTTAAACTGTAAAACACACCCAGAGAGACCCCCTTCAAGTTAATAAATACATCCCAGTCCCAAGACTCCCCACAGATCCCCTTCAAGCTAAAACACTGCACCCAGACCTCCTTGAAGCTAAATAATAATAAAACAAAATCAAATTATTTTCCTGTGTACAAATTTATGTGGCCAAGTGTACAAATAGTAATTGTATCATTTGAATCTCGCGCACGTTTCACTTCATATGTTTTATGGCGAGGTTGATATCGATGCCAGTGCTTCAGTTAATAAATGCTATGTGTGTGTATTATAAGCCCTATATGCAGATTACAACAACTTCCAAATACCTAAGATAAAACAAACTATCTTCTGGGAACATGCTAAGCCTGAATATAATACGGAAGTTGATTAATTAACTATCTATACATCCGAACAGGACTCGTGGATGGTCGGGCAAGCGGTGTTTGAATGTGACGTCATTACTCAGTGCTATAAATTTCCTGGCAGCAGACGGACGTATGGTCGTGGGCTCTTCGCGTTTTCACCGCATTTAAGGTGTGTATGGGAATATGTGCGTGTATATATTTAAATAATAAGTGTGTGCTGAAATTCTATTGATGCTAAGGTAGTCATGGATGTAAAATATTGGTTTAATACAAGGAAATTAAAGACTTCTGACTGAATGAGCCGGTTCGTGTCTGCCATATCGTCAGCCTATATTCTAACAAATAGTAAATACGGGAATATCGTTGACTTTCAGGATATTTAGGTCATAACGGAAACAATTTGCCGTGTTTACATTATGTTGGTGAGGTGCGATGACCATAGAGGGTTAGGTTAACTATTAATTATGGTACAAACTAGCGAATGGGGTGATATCGTTGTCCCCCCCCCCCCCCCCCCGCCTTCCTCCTCCCTCGTCCAAACCTCGCCGAACCTCCGCACTCGTTTCCACCCCCCACCCCGCTTCTATTCTCTCATTTCCTCCTCCTCTTCCTCCCCCCCTCCTCTCTTCCTCTCTACTTATCCTTCTCTCTTCTGAATCCCCCCCTTCCTCTCCCTCTTCCCTTCCTCCTCCTTCTCTCTCTTCTGACCCCTCCCCCCTCCTCCTCTCCTGGCCTCTTCCTGACAACTTGCCCTTCACCCAACTACCACCCCCCCCCCCCCCCCCCACTCCCCCTCCAAGTTGCCTTCGTCTCTCCACATCTCCACTCGTTCCCAATGAATATGTTTTGTAAGACTAATAATTTTTTTGGGGGGGTGATTTAGATGCTGTCGTATATAGTGATATAACCTATACCGCCCTCTCCCGCGTCCCTCCTCTGCCCCATAGAGTGATCCAACTTACCCGCCCCCCCCCCCCCCCCCCCCCCTCCATCCCCTACATACACATGCGTTCATTCTCTCTCTCGCTTATTCCCCCCATCCTACAACCTCTACATACACACGCGTTCATTCTCTCTCTCTCTCGCTTATTCCCTCCCCCTCCATCCTACAACCTCTACATACACACACGCACATTCTCTCTCTCTCTCCCCACTGCATTCACCCCTACCTCCCTCCCTCCCCACTGCATTCACCCTTTCCTCCCTCCCTCCCCACTGCATTCACCCTTTCCTCCCTCCCTCCCCACTGCATTCACCCCTTCCTTCCTCCCTCCCCACTGCATTCACCCCTTCCTTCCTCCCTCCCCACTGCATTTACCCCTTCCTTCCTCCCTCCCCACTGCATTTACCCCTTCCTCCCTCCCCACTGCATTCACCCCCCTTCCTCCTTCCCCACTGCATTCTCCACTTCCTTCCTCCCTCCCCACTGCATTCACCCCCCTTCCTCCCTCCCCACTGCATTCACCCCCCTTCCTCCTTCCCCACTGCATTCACCCCCTTCCTCACTCCCCACTGCATTCACCCCCTTCCTCCCTCCCTCCCCACTGCATTCACCCCCTTCCTTCCTCCCTCCCCACTGCATTCACCCCCTCCCTTCCTCCCTCCCACTGCATACATCCCTCCCTTCCTCCCTCCCACTGCATACATCCCTCCCTTCCTCCCTCCCACTGCATACATCCCTCCCTTCCTCCCTCCCTCCCCACTGCATTCACCCCTTCCTTCCTCCCCACTGCATTCACCCCTTCCTTCCTCCCTCCCCACTGCATTCACCCCTTCCTTCCTCCCTCCCCACTGCATTCACCCCTTCCTTCCTCCCTCCCCACTGCATTCACCCCTTCCTTCCTCCCTCCCCACTGCATTCATTCACCCCTTCCCTCCTCCCTCCCCACTGCATTCACCCCTTCCTTCCTCCCTCCCCACTGCATTCACCCCTTCCTTCCTCCCTCCCCACTGCATTCACCCCTTGCTTCCTCCCTCCGCACTGCATTCACCCCCCTTCCTCCCTCCCCACTGCATTCACCCCCCTTCCTCCCTCCCCACTGCATTCACCCCCCTTCCTCCCTCCCCACTGCATTCACCCCCTTCCTCCCTCCCCACTGCATTCACCCCCCTTTCCTCCCTCCCCACTGCATTCACCCCCCTTTCCTCCCTCCCCACTGCATTCACCCCCCTTTCCTCCCTCCCCACTGCATTCACCCCCTTTCCTCCCTCCCCCCTGCACTCACCCCCCTTTCCTCCCTCCCCACTGCACTCACCCCCTTCCTCCCCACTGCATTCATCTCTGTCCCTAACTCTCCGTCCATCCCTCCCCCTGCATCCATCCCTCACTCTCCCTCCCTTCCTCTACATCTATCTCTCACCCTTCCTCTATATCCATCACTGACCCTCCCCCCCTCGATACTGAAAAGGAAAAATTATGGTTCTGTAATATATTACACAATTTATTATTTAATTGCAATGATAGTACTGTAATAATGTTCTAGTAATCATCATTGCTATTACAACTAATTACACACCATATTGACTGGCTAGGAATGCGACATAACTATAGTAATTACCATTGACAATGATGGGGTACCGTTGGTATGTGTAGGGACCGTAGACTTTATCACGGTATTGATGTACCGTACACTCTTAACCCTTAACTGGTGGCGCCCGGCTATAGCTGGGCGCCAATTTTCAGAAAGTTAGGAGCATTATTATGGCTTTTAAAGGGTTAAAATATCGAGTGCAAATGGCTGGGAGTGCAGCAGGCCACACGTCCGACTCCCAGGGCCTACCGCCGCCCACTGACTCACCCTCCCTGTGTTCTCGTGAGGCCGGCAGTGTTGCCAGTAGTGAGCGTAGCTGGAAAAAATATACCGCTATACGCTAAACTCCCATGTTACTGGTACCACTGTATGAGAACCACGAGTGCTACGTAGCTCGTTCTGGTCTCATTTTGAAGCTTTTAGCGCCTAGTTTTTTGCTGAATAAATTTCTTTTCATGCAGATACTTGATTTATCATGCAGGAGGGCCTGAATATGCCCAAATAAGCCCATTAAAACCCCGCTAGACAAGGGTTAAAGGGGAGACTGGCCGTTTGTTTGGTCTATTAATTAATTTATTCGTATATTGTTTTTAGTTTCCTCCCTAGACCTCCATCAAGCTTAGAAAAACACCCCCTAGACCCCCCTTCAAGATAAATTTGTAAATTTTTCGGTAGAAAAATGTTCTGTCCGAAGGCCGATTCCTCTTAAAATTGCAGGCTCTCTATCGCTCGCCAGGAAATAATCGACACCTAAATGGCACGAAAGGTCTTAAAATTGACAACGAAATTGGGCGAAAGGTGTTAAAATCGCCAAACTAATGAGCTGAACATCTTATAATCTCAAAACTAGTGGGGCTAACATTAGGGAGAAGGTGGTCCAGAAAAACGGTCTGCCTCCCCTTAACCCTTGGGACTTAGACTATACGATGACACATTTCTGTTCTGTTTTCTAGCTTTTATTAGACGATTTTATTCAGATT
Organism: Paralithodes platypus; assembly: GCA_032716605.1. Classification (NCBI taxonomy): domain Eukaryota; kingdom Metazoa; phylum Arthropoda; class Malacostraca; order Decapoda; family Lithodidae; genus Paralithodes; species Paralithodes platypus. The sequence goes on along the minus strand of CM064484.1, from coordinate 47,012,267 downwards.
AGGAAGGGTGTATTTAAGTCAGAGGGTTGTTGTTGTTCCCCAGGATGTCTGGCCGAACAGCCCCAAGGTCCCGAGCAAGGCCAAGGCCACAAACGAGCGCCCCCACAAAATCCCCCCTGCTTACCACTAACAAAGCCCGGGTGACCAAAGCCACTCCAAGGCAGGGAGCTGAGGAGGGTGTGGAAACGCCCGGGAAACCAAAGCCCCACCCAAGGCCCTGTGCCCCTCAGCAATTATGAAGGGAAAGTTGAGGGGTAAGGGGTTAATTGAGATGCCTTAGCCTTTTTTCTTTACCCCTGCACAACTTCTTGCTCTGTACAGGGGCACAGTGCGTCCTTGTATTGAGTATTGTTCACATGTGTGAGGAGGATCCTCTCATACCTCACTCCTAGACAAAGTAGAAAGGAAGGCCTTTCGCATCATTAACTCCCGTCCACTCGCCATCTCTCTGCAATCTCTCTCTCTCTTTGCCGCAATGTTGCATCTCTCTCGCTATTCTATCGCTACTACAATAATCAGTGTTCCTCAGAGCTCTCCCAGTATATACCACCTCCTCTACGTAGGGTACGTGGTACCCGTCTTGCAACACAATCCCACCTCTACTCTGTGCAACTCTCCAACCTAAGAGTGAAACGTTACTCTAAGATTCACTTTTCCCTCCTCCTATGACTTAAATTACTTCAAACTCCGTGTGTCCAGGCATTTTGGCTCGAACGTCCCTTGATTTTGGCCCTGACACTCTTTCAACTATGGGAGAGGCACTCGCTACAGGCAGTTCTGCCTTTTGTCTCCCTCATTCACATGAACAAAAAAATCCCACAGATACTTCTTAAATTGTATAAAATCGTCTATTGATAGCCAAAATAAATTGTCAAACTGCGTCTTAACCCTTTCACGCTTATGACGCAATTTTGAGCCTATTAGGGATACTTTTAAGCCTTTGTTACCATCAGGGGTATTTAGAAACCTTTAGTTTAGTTACTTCAACCTCTGCAGTTGTCTTTGAGTTAGCTGTGGGCAGAAAACTAATTTTGGAGAGGTAATTATAGGAGTGAGAGAACTCTATTTCTTATTGCTAATCTGGCAACCTCTGCGTCATAAACGCGTGAAAGAGTTAATCTTCAAAGGGTTAAACATTCAAGTGTATGGAAGAGGTATATACAATAATTTGAATATACTAATGGTGATTTACCTTTCTATCTATTATTACCATCAGTATATCTTGAAATGGTTAGATTATTAGGAACTATTTATTCTCTATTAATTTCTTTACTGTTACTTTCTTTACTTTATTTACTCTTTCTTTTAACATGTCAATCTTTAAATGGTTAGACTATTATGGAAACTTTAATTTTATTCTTTTCATTCCCACTATTGTACGCAGTGTAAGTCTTGACCAACGATACATGATGTTTACGTTGTTAGAAATCTGAGTATATTACTAATTATTATTAATTCTTCCTTTCAGAATGTGTGGTTTTGGTGCTTAACTGCCAACGTTACCACCACTACGACTACTACCAACACCGCTACCACCACAGCTACCATTACTACTACCACAACTACTGTCAACACCGCTACCACGACTACTGCCAACACCGCTACCAACACAGCTACCATTACTACCACCACAACTACCACCACAACTACTGCCAACACCGCTACCACAACTACCACCACGACTACTGCTAACACAGCTACCACCACGGCTACCACCTACCACCAACACTAAGGTGCAGGCCGGGCGGAGTGGGTGGAGAAGGGTGGCAGCAGGAGTAATCTGCTATAGAAGGGTTTCTGAAAAAGTGAAAGCGAAAGTATACAAGACGGTAGTGAGACCAGCTATGGTGTACGGTATGGAGACGGTGGCATTGGCATCAAGACGGGAGGCAGAGATGGAGGTTGCAGAGTTGAAGATGCTGCGATTTTCTTTGGGAGTGACAAGGATGGACAAACTTATAAATGAGTATATTAGAGGAACAGCGCATGTACAACGGCTCGGGGACAAAGCGAGAGAGGCGAGATTGAGCCGTAAGGTGGTTTGGACATGTGCAGAGGAGGGATGTGGAGTATGTTGGGAGAAGGATGCTTGGGATGGAGCTACCAGGCAAAACTAAAAGAGGAAAGCCAAAGAGGAGGATTATGGATGCAGTGAGAGGGGATATGTTGGTGTGATAGCAGGGGACAGAGTGAGATGGAGGCGAGCATGATCTGCTGTGGCGACCCCTAAGAGAAACAGCCGAAAGAAGATCACCAACACTACGACTACCACCACAGGTACCACAACTACCACCACAGCTACCACCACAGCTACCACGACTACAACCAGATACCACAACTACCATCACTACTACTACCACGGCTGCCACCCCCATTAAAACCACTACAGCTACCACAATTACCACCACTACCACTATAATCACCTCAACTACTACCACTACGAAAATGGTTACCACTATAACCACCACTACTACTACTACCACGGCTACCACCATATCAGCTACCACAACTACAACCACTACTTTTACTACCTCGGCGACTACCATCACCACGACTACCACCATATTAATTACAGTTAAGAGAAAACAAAATCAAATGAAATAAACATCTCTACCGAACTAGTACCAGTGCCATCTGTACCACAACCACCACCACCTGCTACCACCACCACTACCACTTGTACGATCTCTACCACCACTACCTCAACAACCACCACTACCACAACAACCAGCAGAACATCTCGACCACAACTACCACCAGTACGATCTCCACCACTACGACCACCACTACCACAACTAACCCAAGGTAAGTTATTGATCCCTTGGTATAAGGCTAAATTTAACCCTTTGAAAATTATGACGCAGTTTAGCAGTTTTTCTGGCTGTCAAGAGACGATTTTATACAGCTTAGGAAGGATCTGTTGGAATTATTGAGGTAAAAAACTATCTCAACCCTCGTAACTTACGCAGAGTTGATAAATAGATAATCACACACATTAACTTAACCCTTTCAAGATCCAAGACGCATTTCTTTTGTTTTCTGGTAATTATTAGACGATTTTATTCAGATTAGGAAAGGTATATGGAAGTCAGAGGGTTGATTAAGATAGCCTTTACCCTTTCAATACCCACAGATCCTTCCTTTAAGCTGCATAACATCGTCTAATGATAGCCAAAATAATCTGCTAAAACGCGTCAGAGCTTCAAGGGGTTAAAAAATCAAGGTTTAGAGTGCGTGGATAGTCAGTACTTTACTAAGTTCTTCTTTTATACTACGTTTTTCGTTTGTTATAGATTAATCTGAGACAGAATGCATAAATAAGTAGCACATTGCGTAAATACAAAATAATGTTACCAATTACCGGTACTTAGTTACAAATGGACTTGCAAATAATGTTACCAATTACCGGTACTTAGTTACAAATGGACTTGCAAATAATGTTACCAATTACCGGTACTTAGTTACATATGGACTTGCAAATAATGTTACCAATTACCGGTACTTAGTTACAAATGGACTTGCAAATTTGCGACTGAAAATTTCGATTCTTGGCTCAGGGAAAGCGAATTTTGAGAAACTGACACAAGTCCAGCAAATTAAAAAGTAGAGAAGGTAGGCTAAAATGATGTGGTAAATCGATTGGTGTAGGTTAGAAAGGTGTAGCGTTAATTTTGGGCGTAGTAAATTCGGGCGTTTTGGGAAGTTATTGGCCAGGCAGCCAGACTCGGCCTGAGCTTGGGGATCACGAAGGCCTTTATTATTTGTATTATTCGTTTATTATTGAATATTATTTATTTTTTAAGGGTGTTTATGAAACGGACTATATTATTGAGTGCATATTTGTGTGAATAAACCACTAATTTTAACCACATTTACTTATAATTCACGTTTTATGAATAAAGCGGCACTAATTTATTCGTAACTTTCTTAAAATATATATTTTTTTAAATCTTAAAAAACTCATTTCTAGAAATAAATCGAGCTACCTATTGTCAAAGTCTCAACCTTGTAACTCAAAAACTACAAAAGTTACTGGACTTTCAAATTTGTGACTGAAAATGTCGATTCTTGGCTCAGGGGAAGCGAATATAGAGAAACTGACACAAGTCCAGCAAAGAAAAAAGTATATAAAGAAAGCCTAAAATGATGCGGTAAATCCATTGGTGTAGGTTAGAATGCTGTAGCGTTATTTTGGGCGTGGTAATTTCGGGCGTTTTAGGCGTTTTTGGGCGACTCAGCCAGCCAGCCAGCCCCACGACCAATGCGCGCGCTACCGTTTTCTATACAACCCCGTTCAGCAGAGACATTTATATGCAACTCGGTTCTTTGTACTGTCAACATATCCTGCAGTTTGTAAATACTTTCACGCATTTATGACGCAGAGGTTGCCAAATTAGCAATACAAATTTGAGTTCTCTCACTCTTATAATTACCTCTCCAAAATTAGTTTTCTGCCCACAGCTAACTCAAAGACAACTACTGAGGTTGAAGTAACTAAACTAAAGGTTTATAAATACCCCTGATGGTAACAAAGGCTTTAAAGTATCCCCAATAGGCTCAAAATCGCGTCATATGCGTGAAAGGGTTAGTCTTTATTTAATTAATTTTAAAGATCCGTACTTTTGTTAATGTTTCTCAGTCGCGTATTTTAGTGATTAATAGACCTTATTACTAATATTTAGAACCGGTACTATTAACTATTTCGTAGTCGAATATTCTAATCGATTATTAATTATTTTTATTCTTCTCGTTTTCAGGATTTGAGTTGTTGCCTGCCAACTCTACGCAACTGCCAACACTGCGAGATAATGGACGTTGCCAACACACCCCAACCTCCTACTGACAACACATCCCAACCTACCAACTGCCTGGGGTGAGTTACTGCTGAATTTATTACAATATATATAGTTATATACTCTGTTCGCGACAAGTAGGCCAATAATGAGTTTCTTTTTCACAAATTGAATGTTCAACAAGTACGAGAAATATGAAATATTATTATGTTTTTTATGCCAACCAACTTCACATCTAAACTCAATTAATGAAGTCAACAAATACATGTGGCACTCCGAGGACTCGAACCCAGGATACTCACATCGAAATTCAGCGCACTATGCATTACGCTATCAAGACAGATATACAAATATAGGTAGTGCCAGCGAACTTGACAATAATGTTGACCCCTGTATATATGTCGAAATTAATGAAAGCAATCGGGCTGACGTTTCTATCATTTGGGAAGAGTCCACCAAGAAATAGGTGTGTGGATAATTACAGCCAGTTTGCTCTAGGCCCTTTTGAGTTACAAAGAGGTCAGAGATCAAGATTATTGTATAAGAATTCTGACTTGTTGAAAAAAGTGCGATTTGTGGACTTACGAATGGGGATAGAGAAAACCTGTGACAAGTTGTATAAAAAACGTTTAATTTAAGGGTTAAATTATGCGGTAAATCGAATGGCATAAGTTAGAAAAGTGTAGGTTAATTTGGGCGTGGTGAATTAGGGCGATTTTAGCTGGACTTTGCACCAGGCAGCCAGAGTGCGTGGATCACCAAGTACTTAAATATCTACATTATTCAGTTGTTATTACAGTTTCTTACTGTTGTGAATTTTCATATAGAACGGAATATATAATTAAGTGCATAATTGTGTGAAGAAACAACTGCTTTCAACCACATTTACGTATAGTTCAAGTTTCATTTGTAAAGCTGCACTAATTTATTCATATCTCTCGAACAAAATACAAATTGAAAAATCTGAGAAAGTGCATTTCTCTGAACAACTAGAACTACCCATTGTCAAAGTCTCAGCCTTGTAACTCGAAAATTGCAAAAGTTAATGGACTTTCAAATTTGTGACTGAAAATTTCGATTCTTGGCTCAGGGGAGGCGAATTTGGAGAATCTGACACAAGTCCAGCAAAGAAAAAAGTATATAGAAAGTCTAAAATGATGCGGTAAATCCATTGGTGTAGGTTAGAATGGTGTAGCGTTATTTTGGGCGTGGTGATTTCGGGCGTTTTAGGCGTTTATGGGTGACTCAGGCAGCCAGCCCCAGGACCAACGCGCGCACTACCGTTTTCTATACAACCCAGTTCAGTAGAGACGTTTAAATGCAACTCGGTTCTTTTGTACTGTTAACATATCCCGCAATATTATTGATAATTAGACATGATCAGAAAGTTTATAAGTATTCCTTTCATTATTGATGCTTGATAATTACCATCGTATTTCGTTGCTTACCTCGCATTACTGAAAAATAGTAGTTTTATTTATGATTTATGTGAGCTCTCATCTTGGTAATCTATTGCCCAAATTAATTTATTGTTTCTTGTTTTCAGGATCTGCTTGTGAACTCTGCCAGCTCTACGAGACTGCCAACAACTATGGACTCTACCAACACACCACAAGCTACCAACACCATCCCCTAACTATGGACTCTGCCACCACAACCTACGAACTGTCGGGGGTGAGTTACTGCCCAACTCATTATACTCTGTGCATGACACATAGGCCAATAATCAGTTTTTATTTCCACAATTTGAAAGTTAAAAAGTTTACTAGAAATATGCATCATAATCGTCGCTGAATAATTAGTATCTTATTTCCATATGTTAATGTAACTGTTGAACATTCAAAGACAAAACTAATTACTGGCCTACTTGTCGTGAACATAGTATTGTTTAATTTATATATGATCTCAGCGCTTGTCAATCTATTGCCCAAATTAATGTTTTGTTTCTTGTTTTTCAGGATTGGGGTGGCTGCCCGTGGACTCTGCTGCCTGTGGACTCTGCTGCCTGCGGACACTGCCGGTTGCTGCCTTAGGACTCTACCGCCGCTGCTAGAGACTGCCCACGCCACTACGATTCAAGGGGAGTGATAGTTATGTTTTGTTTGTAGTTAGTTGTAGTTAGATGTAGTTAGTTGTAGTAGTAGTATGTAGTCGTAGTGGTGGTGGTTAGGTTAGGAGGGGTTGGTAGGTTAGGAGGGGAGGGTAGGTTAGGAGTAGTCGTAGTTCGTAGTCGTAGTTAGTAGTCGTAGTAAGTAGTCGTAGTATGTAGTCGTAGTAAGTAGTCGTAGTTAGTAGTCGTAGTAAGTAGTTGTAGTATGTAGTCGTAGTAAGTAGTCGTAGTAAGTAGTCGTAGTAAGTAGTTGTAGTATGTAGTCGTAGTAAGTAGTCGTAGTAAGTAGTCGTAGTATGTAGTCGTAGTATGTAGTCGTAGTATGTAGTGTAGTATGTAGTGTAGTTGCATGGTATGAATGGTGTGTGTTAGGTTAGGCTAATCTATTTTTCCCTTTCAGATCAGATAGGTTTTATTACCGTTACTCTAATCTTTGCTATTTTTCTTATTACTTCACAGTTTTGTTGCTTTGATGATGTCCCCTCTCCCCCCCTTCTTCCCCGAGTTGGTTCCCTCCTTCAGCTTCAATATTTTGCTTTGCTTTAATTTCAATAATGATTGTATTTGCCTTAAATGTAACTTATGATATATTCTATCACTTGAATTCATAACTCTGTATTTGCTATTAACTTCACTTGATATATTATTGTTATATATCGTCTTTGTCACGCGAACTTTGCTTAATAAAAAAAAAAAACGAATTTCTATCTTTTATTGATCACTATATTATAAGCTATGACTTTTATAACTGATAAAAACTTAGAAAAATAGTTCTCAATTATAAATAAAGTTCCAATATATGGACTTAGAAAAAATAAATGAAAAGAGAACTTATAAATTAAAACAATTAACTTAGACAAACTCTAGTTCTCAATTATCAATAAAATTCCAATATATGGACTTAGAAACAAAAATAAATAAAATATGAAACTATACACATATAAGAGAACTGAGAAATTATACTGAATATGAAGAGAACTTAGAAAAAAATAGTTCTCAATTATAAATTAAGTTCCAATATATGGACTTAGAAAATATACTGAATATGAAAAGAACTTAGAAAAACTATACTTGAATAACTTAAAAGTAATAATTATATATAACAAAAATATAATTAACTTGTAATAACAGAACAAAAGAATATATCGACTTAGTATTTTATTGATCAGTCAGACATACATTTGTATAATATCTTAACTTTAAATAACAGGAGAAACAAAAATATAATGGATATTAAAAAGAATATATAGACTTAGTATTTTATTAATCAGAGTCGGACATACATTTTTATATTATCTTACAAAAATCATGTACTTTTAATACTTAGTTATTTTTGTATTATCCTTACTGGTTTTATATATATCTTATAACAAATTAACAAAGTTTTGCTTTTATATTACGTACCTAAAGTACTTTATACCGAACTTGCTTTGTGACCATAGTATAACTTTTGGTTCACTACATTATTTGCCCAATATTTATATGTACAGTATTTTTCTTTAAGTACATCTTTATAATTTTTAATTTCCAATAACCATTGGGATTTCGGTAATTTTTCATATAGATTTATTTTGGATTTTAAGCTTATAATAGTTTCATTGGCAATGCAGTTGGCATTTTTTATAATTCTTAATAATTGATTTCAGTTTAACTTGTTTAATAGCCAAGCTGTTAAGTAATACTTTTATATTTTTTCCAATGTTCTTAAGTGTGCTGTCTATATAGAATTCTTCTCAGGTTCAATCTAGTTCATCAGCCAAGTTAACACTTGTTACACCTGGACTATCTCCCTCTCCCACCAGGCAGTACCGAGGTAAGCCGGTGTTTTAATAATAATGTTAACTATCTACTAGTTTATAGCCTAATTCTAGCCTATTCTGTTTATGAAGTAGTGTTCAATAATTTTGACACTAGCTTATGTATAGTGGGCAGCTTTTGGGGGGAGGTTGGGGCTCCGAATTATTGCAAGTTTTTCATGCTGTGGTGTGTGGTGTGAAGTAGTAGTGTTAAGTGGAGTAGGGATGTTGGCAAAATGAGAAAGTCGGTTGGCATTGTGATTAGTGTGTATTGGAAGTGTGATATGATTTGTGAATGCTGGCAGAGTACGTGATGAACGTAGGGTAGAGATATATTAATTATTTGAGTAAGTGTATGTTTAGGTGTTAAAAATGTACGGTCAAATTAGGGTAAGGTAGTTATATGCCAATTAAATGTGTGTAAGACTGTTGGCAAAGTAGAGTGTAGATTGTTGGCAGAGATAAGAGTTGACAATCATTGAATCTAAATGTTGGCAGTGTGATTAAGTGTGTTGGCAGTATTCAGTGGTCTTGGTAATTACGTGGTGTTGGCCAAGTGGTGTATAGGTGTTGGTTAATTTAATCATTGAAGGTATAATGCAACTGGAGCTATGTACAATAAATAAGCATGTGTGTTGGCAGTGAAATGTGTTGAATTGGTAGTGTTATTTGAAGTGTTGGTAGTGATATTTGTTGTGTTGGCAGTGAAATTAGGTCTGTTGGTAGTTTACTTGGTGTGTTGACAGTGGCATTTGGTGTTTTGGCAGTGATTTGGTGTGTTCTAAGATTTGGTGTTTTGGCAGTTATTTGGTGTGTTCTAATTAATATTTGTTGTGTTGGTAGTGTTCAGTGTTCTCAATATTGCATGTGGTTGTCGATCAAAGTATTGCCTATGCCAAAGTTAATTGATATCCTAAATTTATGTGACTGGAGCTATGTGCAAATTAGGATTCAATCTCTCGTATCCCCATGCATTTGTTTTTACTGGCCGTATCCCATAGAACTGTTCATGTTATTTTAGGTAATGTATATATTTAAGTATTATTAGGATGTTTTATGTAATTGTAAACTATTGTATATATGTAATTACTGGGGTCACTAAGCTATATATTCCTGAACTATATATCTACTGATCTATTCTTCCCATGTAACAGGTGTATATCTACCAATGAAACTATCATAATCTATCCCATGTAACTATTGCTATTTGCCTGCTTATCCCAAACCCATGTAGCTCTTCCTACCTACCTCTCCAAGAAGCTAGATATATTAGGTATTGAAAGTCATCCCTCCTCGCCCTGACATTTTATTTTGTAGTTCGTTTCGTGAACTTACCGTTTCTATTATCTGGCAATGTATTCCAATATTTCAAATTTGTATTTATAATAATTTGTAAAGTTTTCTTTCAATTTATCGAGGGTATTGGCGTGTAGTAATAGTTTGTTCTATTCATTCAAAAATGAAGATTAATTAATTTAAGTTGGATTTTAAGCCTTTAATATTAGTTTAATTGGCTTTGCTATTCTTATTGATTTCAGTTTAATTTCAGTAATCGTTATCCAAAAATATTTCTGCGATATTGGATTACAACAATAATTAGTTTAATTTTTTGTATTCAAAGTTAATATGAATAACCATCAGATATATATATGATTTATCTACAATATTGGATTACATCAACAGGTTGGAATCAATAGTCAAGACTCGAATATTTTTTTTTAATTTTTATTAAGGTAGCGTTGTCCATTGGTCCAGGGTCCTCAGTCTGGTCGCAGCAACACATCACATCTGTAAAAAGATTAAAATATTGAGGCACCAGAAATACAGGAGTTTCAAGGAGGGGGTCGGGGGTCCGGAGGGGGGAGGGTGGTCCTGAAGGGGGGGGGGGTCCTAAGGGGGTGTCCTGATGGGGGGAGGGGGGTCCTAAGGGGGTAGAGGGTGGGTCCTAAGGGGGTAGAGGGGGGGTCCTGAGGGGGTAGAGGGGGGGGGGGGCTGAGGGGGTAGAGGGGGGGGGTCCTGAGGGGGTAGAGGGGGGGGTCCTGAGGGGGTAGAGTGGGGTCCTGAGGGGGACCCAGGGGTGGGGGGTACCAGGGGTAGGATGGGGGTCCGGGGGGAGGGGGGGGGTTCTAGTTTTTTGTAATATATTAATATTTTTCGTTCAGTCTCCTATATAACCATTCCACACCCGCTACGAGTTTTTCCCTTTCCCTTCCCTGGTAGTTCATCCTATCCCCATCCCAGATAGACCTTCCCTTCAGCCCTAGTTTGTTCTATTCTGTTCTATTGTGCACACTAGTTCTATTCTGTATTCTGGCTAAATCTATTGTCCTCCCTCCTTCCCTGGTACATCAATACCCTCCCTGCAACACGCCCCCAAACACACATAAGAAAAGTCAGGAATATATTTGTAATGTATATTTTATTGTCAGGAAGCAGTCAAGAAGTCGTCGGTGTCAAGTATGGGATATAAGCAGACCGTATAAAGAAGGACAAACGGTAGGAGTAAAGCAGATGCAGCAGACAACAGAAAAGGCTAGGCACAGCAGAACGGGTGACAACGACAGCAGAACGGGCCAAAAACAACAGACAGCAGAACTGGTGACAACAGACCGAGTACATCGACAACAGGCAAGGAATTAACGATGAGGTAGGAGCGAGCTTGCTATGGTTGGTCAAACAAATTTATCTGTTTTGACTAAGATTTGTTTGGTATATTATCTGTCTTTATGAAGATGTTTATGTGTTGAATATATATAGAGAGATATGGAGAGATATTGAGTGAGCTGGAGTATTCAGTATGAAGTTGTAGGTATTCCATTTGAGTTGGTAGGTAGTGAAGTGTGAGCATAAATTAGTGAATGGTGATGAGTCTAGTTATTGAATATGACTTTATTCAGGTTGAAAGGTGGGATTCAAACAAGATGTGGACAGACGAGAGCAAAGCGACTATTGGACACACATCAACGACTGCCACAGCATCATGAGTCGAGAGAGGCACCATTGCAGCAAACAGCGACGATTCGGTGAGCAAAACTAAATATTGTTGTATGGGAAAAAGAGGTCAGTCAGTCAGTCTACCTAACTTCATTAATAAGTCAAGGGGAACAAGAGGCCCCTAGGAAAAGGAAAGAAAGAGATATAAAACAGTGTGCCCATCAGAGTAGGCCACCCTTCATTCACTCTTTGATATATTCCAAATCAGTGCATCAACTTTATGATTGACATTTTACTTTACAATTACAGTATAGATCTGTATTAATGGAATTATGAAAGTTAAACCAATCATTGAAATATTAAATTTAAATAATAATTAACCAATGAAACTAATTATAACTAGTTAAATTAGATCTTAAAGTCTAAAATTATACCAAATTCCTGTAAAGTGCTTATCATATTGTTAATGCAATTATTGATACTAGTATTCAAGAGTTGGGCAAACACTGGAGAATAATGGTTAAAGTTTAAATTTACTCTTCTAAACAGGATTACATAACTATCCTGTAGAATTTATGTGATTACTGAAAACATTGATTTAATCACTACAAACAAAACTATGCCAGATGTAGAACATTTATCAAAGACTTTAATATCGGTTATCAATATTTACCTAAACAAATGGACCTTTTAAGTAAAGCATTAGGACTGCTAGTATTCTAAAGACACTAGTCATAATTATAAAGTTATATCCGTTGTACGAATAGGCTTGAATACCTTTGAAGTAGTCATAAGGAAATACTCCAATTTACAGTACAACAATTTACGTTAATATTTATCACGAGTCTAGGCATGTAGGCTTGACGTTAAGTATTGCAACAACTTCTAAATTAAATTACAGTCCTTAGCCATGGGGGGACTGATATTTGCAGATATTTTGATAGAATCATGGGCATAACTGATTAAAACGAGGCATAGGTGCTCATCAAGGCCATCTAAAAGCTTACATCAGAGTCCACCTAGGATTAACATTAAATACAAATTTGGATGGCCCTTGGTAATTATTTTGTAGTCACAATGGCCTGTGTTTTATTCGTCAGTGAGACAAGTGGTACAGTGACAATATGAGCAGCCGTTTTACCAAATACATTAGAGGACTAGTATATTGTTCTCCAGTGAAGGACAAATTTGCAAAGTATTTTACGTGGAGTTACTTTAGACCGATATTGAGTTTATTCTAAGCTGGTCTATGATAATTGTTCATCTACAATGGCATTTACATCTGTCTCGGCAGGTTAACTAAGATAGATTCAATTCAATTAGTCACATTATACGAGTGAAAACAATGAAGTTACATAGTATATCTCAATTATAATTTTCTTAGTCTCCAGTGTTTTGCATATTAGTATAAAACCTACTGTATTAACTTCCAAGACTGAAGTGACTACATACTAATATTAACAAGGGTACAGTCAATATAAATAGTTCGCAGACACTTCTATGACGTGAAAAAAATCTTACTAGTTGCACAGGCTATTGGAAGTACATGAGGACTGTCAAGGAAAAATGTTAACTTATAATTGCACTGTATTTGAGCAGGATTTTGGGCGAACTATTTTGGTTTCGACTAACTGGCAGCATTTTTCTAGATCGAACTAAAGGAAATTCGTACATTTGGCAACACTGATATTACAATACAAACTTATGCATTTATAGAACGTATGCATAGAGGAATAATTACAGTCTGATAAGTTACCCTTTGAAAGCATATTAATAATGATAAACCCATCGAAGGAAATAAAGTTACATTTAATAACCAAGGGAAGGTCTATCTACTGTACTGTATATACAACTATAATATTTAGTTTATAGTCTAGTCAATCAAACTGATTTTGATATAAGTAACACCCCGTTCTTTAACATTACTATAAAATACAAACCCCAATGTACTTTAATAAACTAATTAAAGCATATGGCCCTCCCGGGATTCGAACTCTGGACACTACACTCAGAACATAAGCACTTAAACCTTGATATACTCAAGACCCGTCCTGGGAAAGTCCCACTACAAGATGGCCAAGGCAAATATTCCTCAAAGTTACTTTAACAGACAACTTCTCAGGATCTTTGAAGAGCTACGTAATGTGAACACTAATCAGATGTGGAAAACTTTAATTCAGTAGTATTAATAATTATCTATTGTAATATTACCCAATTCCATAACCCATTTAAGCAGATGACTCAAATGCTTTTTTCATCATTGCTACCTCCAGACGATTTTAGTTAACTTAAAAAAGAAGCTGTCAGTTTTAGTGTTAATTTGGATAATCTTAAGCTCCTTTGGTTCCCCGAGTTTAGTAAATACCTGTCAGTAATTTTGTTTTTGGTTATACTGTCACTATGATTATTTACTTTATTATGGGTACCCATAGACAATTTTACTCAGTTTAGGAAGGACCTGTTGGATTCTAAAGGTAGATATAATGTGTACCCCGTTGATTCCTTGTGGTCCTTAACTGATCTATAGTCTCGTGAAAGCCAGAATAATTTAGTTTACCTGCTCATACGGAAACTGGTTCTTTCAAATAAATTACGCCAAATTAGGTTATATTTTTGCTACCTCGGGACTTTTTCAACTTAGGAAAGGCCTGGCATAGATAGAAGTTTAGTTTAAGTACTGTGTTGGAACTTTCATTCCCAGTGGTTCTTCCAAAGCTGATTAAAATTATCTGGTTGGAGCATTGATCATATTGAAAATATGGTGTATTAAAACTAAACAATTACTTAAGAAACATCTCTGCCTACCTATAGGGAATCTAGTCTAGTTAATTTAGTGAATTTAGTTAATTTTCACCAGTCACCCACTGCCACCGATCTCAGTTTGGGAAGGATCCGTTTCATAACTTAATAAACATCAGTGTTGCCATTTGTACGAAATACTTAAAATTGGTTAGATAAAGCTGCTGCCTATACCCTGTCCACCACTTATGATAGTCTATGAAATATTTTGAAGATTATTAGGCATGACTAAACTGGTCTACTTCAACCAAATATTTTTTCAAGTTCTTAGGCCAATATAGGTAAAGTATATTATTATTATTATTATGATGATTATTATTTTATTATCACCATTATTATTATCTTAAAATCGTTTAATCTGACCAGAAGTTTGACTAATTTAAAGTTATACAAACTAGCTTCGAAATTACAGGATGCACACATTTCAAAATAGCTTAGCTTATGTGCCATGATAATAATTGAACTGAAAGTCGCCAAATCCCATCTTAAGAATTATGATTTATTAAGTTGTTTTTCCACCAACCAACTTCACCTCTAAACTCAATGAAATCAACAAATACATGTGGCACTCCAAGGACTCGAACCTAAGATACTCACATCGAAATTCCGCGCATTTATGCATAAAAATAATTTAATATTTTAGGATTATAGGGTATCATCGACCACTCACAAAGTGAAACCATCAAAATTAATCATACTTTGGGGGATATGGCATAAAGTTTGGTACCGGTATTTAGGTCTTACAAAGGCCTAAGTCCACTAAGGCAGGAGTCAGCCGCCTGTGTGTACTCCAGGACAATTTTTCTTCAGGCAAATAGGGCACCAAACATTAATTTAACATCCATAGCTAGCCTTTAACTCAAATTTAAGTCTAGTAATTTCAACTGACTTTATTGAACAAACTTCAAAATATCACATTGCATAGACTTTCATAATAAAATTGTATTAAAACATTTTAGGGACAGACCCGATATGATGGCTAGTGCAGAGTTGTGATGGAGAGGTGTTTGGCCACCAGTCTTCATCGTCTGTTGTCCCTCCCTCAGGTTGGACGTCTACCACACATCTGAAACATTAGGTCAGTATTAGTAATTTATTTGTACAACGTCAATAACTAAAGCCACCACTGCATTATCTTTTAGCTCGGTTTGAGATTTTATGACGGTCGACCATTAGTTTGACGATTTCAAGACCTTTCGGCCCAATGTGTCAATATTAAGGCCTGTCATGCCATTCAAGTATCTAATTTTTCCTCGCGAACGATAGCAAGCCTGTCATTTTGGAAGAAACTGCCTTCGACCGGGATATTTTTCTACCGAAAAATTTACACATTTATCTCGAAGGGGGGTCTTGATGGAGGTCTAGGGAGCAAACTAAATACCTTCCCTTAACCTGTGATGTTGAGCAACTAGTCAGCCCTCTATCGTATTGTCCAAGGTTCAGGTTTTGGTAACTATACATAAGCCTGCAGTTATAAGGGGTATCAATATTAGAACCTTTATTATTGAAATTATCTGCAGTTTAGTTTATGAATATATACTTCTGAATTTGTTAAAGCAGGGGGGAGATTGTAATGCAGTGGCGGGAACTGTTATTGACCCTTCATGATTTTTTTTCTATGCGAGTGAGTGAGACAAAAGGCAGAACTGCCTGTATCGAGTGCCTCCCCCCAGAGTTGAAAGAATGACAGGGACAAAATCAAGGAACGTTCGAGCCAAAATGCCTGGACACACTGAGTTTGAAGCCATTTAAGTCACATGATCCTAAGTTGTGTCCTACCTATAGAAGTTCAAAGTTTATTATTTCTAGTAAAAATAATATACTATCCAGTGACTAAATTCCACAATATTAGTATTAAACCTTTCACACGCACAGGACGCGATTTGCGCCCTTTCTGGGATACTTAAAAGCCTTTGTGACCATCAGGGGTGTTTAGAAACTTTTAGTTACTTCAACCTCTGCAGTTGTCTTTGAGTGAGCTGTGGGCATTAAACTAATTTTGGAAAGTTAATTATGAGATTGAGAGAACTATTTCTGAATACAAATAAGGTATTTGTAATGAACCCTATGTTTTAGTATTAATACAGTATATGGAACACCAGAATTTGTTAAAGAGGTCCAAACTCTAAATAAACAACTTAAAAAATAGGTGCTCATAATATAATGAATACAGTACTGTATATGGGATAGGGTAAGGGAACTTTGAGACAACTATACACATGGTAACCTAAACGGTTAATATTGTTAAGGAGAGATGAGTAATTTTTCTGGTCCCCCTTCATGTTTAGCCCCATTACTTTGCCGATTATAAGACGTTCAGCCCATTACTTTGGCGATTTTAAGAAATTTCAACCTACTGGTGTCATTATCAAGACCTTTCGTGCTATTTAGGAGACTAATTTTCCTGGCGAGTGATACCAAGTCTGTGATGTAGGAGGAACCGGCCTTCGGCCTGGACAATTTTCTACCGAAAAGTTTACAAATTTGTCTAAGGGGGGTCTTGGGGATGTTTTTTAAGCTTGATGGATGTCTAGGGAGGAAACAAATTTACAAATAATTAAATCTATGTACCAATAAATAAACCATTAGCCATTAACCCTATTAACCCTTTCAAGCTCCAATACGCGTTTCTGTTCCGTTTTCTGGCTACTATTAGACGATTTTATTCAGTTTAGGAAGGGTATATGGAAGTCAAAGGGTTGATGGAGATAGTCTTTACCCTTTTAATACCCACAGGTCCTTCCTAAGCTGCACAAAATCGTCTAATTCTAGTCAAAATAAACTGCTAAAACGCGTCAGAGCTTCAAGGGGTTAATATTGTTGTGTTCTTACCCTAGTTTGTTGGTGAAGGTGGTTAAGGCTCCGTTTGAGTTTCTTAAGTTAGTCTTCAGCAGGGTCTTCCTCCGCCGAGCCTCAACCGTACTGGGCCCCTCCTCTCCCCATCACATCTGTTAGAAAATCCAATATTAATATTACAGCTTAAGGATTTGACCACTTGCAAGTTTCAAGCTATAAGTAAGTTGAGTTTTTTATATCGACATTTAGCAGAATTACATGCTAAAATAGGGAGTTGTATTGCATATATAAACACAGTAGCTGTGGTGGTCAAGTAGTGAGCACGCTTGCGTGTGAATCTGAAAGACCCGGGATCGAATCCCTGCCACGGCGGACATTTAGTGGGTGCGGTAGTACGCCCTAGCATGTTTCACATGCTTGCACCCAGTCAGGGGACATCCTGACGACGTATACAGACTAAAACACACATAACAAAGCCACTCCAACACCTTCCTCTCTCTCCAACACCCCTTCTCAACACTCTTCTCTGAGCTAGTGCCGATAAAAATGGCATGGTCAGTCCTGTAAAGAATCGTAAGATTTAGTCTTAAAGATTCCAGGACGAGCTCATTAGCGGCGGATCCCCAGATCGACCGTGGTGATTGTCACCTTAACATCTACAAAAGTACAAGTACATAAAGCCAAATTCACGTACTTTCTATCCATCAAAAACTTACATTACTGCATTTCTGTTTAATAACTTTGTATACGGCCCAAACTTCCTTATAGCCTGAAACTCACAAGTGGTCAATTAGGCCAATATTTCTGATATAATGCAGATTTTCAAAATTTATAAATTCATAAATATGTTTGCAACAACAAAAAAACATTATATCTCAACCATAGTCAAGGTGGTCGTGATGCCTGGAGTATCGGGTCGTCTTGGGTTGGGCAGGGTCGGGTAAGATCGCGACGGTCCTCCCATCTCTAACCTGTTGGGAAGATTTAACATTACATTAGTCACAGGATTCTGGCATACCTTATTTCACCGTTGTTCCTCTTCCGTCGGGCCATCCAGCTCATTCCTGTTGATAAAATATTTAATTATTACAGGAGCGCCGTTCTGCCAGCAACAACATCGGTCTGCAAATCGGCCACAGCGGGTCTGCAAACTGCCACATCAGGTCTGCAAGCTGCCACATCAAGTCTGCAAACCGCCACATCAGGTCTGCAAGCCGCCACATCTGAAAACCTGCAACCTTCACAACCAACGAACAGACTACCAGAAATGCACCGGCCGGATTTCAACCAACAAGAAAACAAACCAAGATGTAACTAACCAAATTAACTAAGCTTCTACCCAAGCCTCTAACACAGCTAACCAACCTCCTCAGCGAACCGAATAGAGCAACACCTAACCAATACTAACCTAGAACAAACTCTCTACCTATCCCTACCCCTTGAACTAACTAGAGCTACCCCCCTCTAACACCCCCCCCCCCCCCTCTCTCAGCATCCCTACCAGAAACTTTGTCTAATTCGAAGTCAACGACGATAGGAGAAACAGATTAGTGCATGGATTAATTATATATATATATATATGTCATTATACAAAAATTATGTTACGTTATTGGAAATATTATAGTTATAGCAAATGTAAAAAAAATATATATACCAGATTTATTTATATATAAATTATTGCAAAACAATAAGTATATAATTTACACTGAAATGTATTAAAATAGAATCTTACCTTAAATTTGCCGCCTATCTAACGTAATGTCTGTACACATGTTAGTAGAAGGGAGGTGGTTTAGGTGGTGACAAGGACAATGGAAGGAAGGGGGGGGGGGAGGATGGTTAGGATTAAAGGGAAGTTTGCTCCGGCCCCTTTCTCCCTCATGTTTAGCCCAGGTTATTTTGAGACTAATAAGTTCACCTTCTAGTTTGACACTTAAGACCTTTTGTGCCATACAGCGATCTATTTTTTTTCTGGCGAGCGCTAGCGAGCCTGAAATTAATGAGAAACTGGCCTTATTATTATTATTTCGGCTGGTACATTTTTCTATCGAAAAATGTACAAAATTATCTCGAAGGGGGGTCTTCAAGGCATTTTATTTAAGCTTGACTGAAGGTCTTGGGACGAAAAAAAATATATATATATACAACATCAAAATAAAACTTCCCTTTACAGAGAACAGTGGGAAAGGATGGTTAGGATTAAAGGATATGGTTGCCGCGGTGGTGGTAGTGGTAGACTGGTTGAGTGGTCTGGTTGGGGTTTCCATCATCGTTCGACATCTGTAAAAGACAAAATTACATTGTTAACATTTATCTCAATCAGCCAAGTATAACCGTATATAATTTGGGTAAAAATTGAAGAGACCCTGGACAGCCTTTTTACCTAACCTAACAAAACGACAAAAATAACTTAGTCTCTTAAATTTTTACCATAATTTGTTGGTGTTAGCATTATTATTATATTTGTGTATATTTAGAAGATGTATTTTGACCAGTGCAGAATTTCGATGCGAGTATCCTAGGTTCGAGTCCTCTGAGTGCCACATGTATTTGTTGATTTCATTGAGTTTAAATGTGAAGTTGGTTGGTGTTAAAAACATAATTCTGGCTATCATTGGACGAATTTATGTAGTTTAGGAAAGCCCTCTAGGAATCAAAGGGATAAAAGTATCTTTAAGGGGAGATTGGTAGTTTTTCTAGACCCCCTTCTCACTCATGTTTAGCCCTATTAGTTCTCAGATCTTAGAAGTTTGTCCCATTAGTTTGATTTTTCTTGTTTTACCTTTCGCCCCATGTCTGTCAATATTTAGACCTTTCGTGCCATTTAGGTGTCAATTTTATTTCCTGGCGAGCGATAGCGAGCCTGTAATTGTGCAGGAACCGGCCTTCAGCCGTGACATTTTTCTATCGAAAAATGTAAAAAATAATTTCAAAGGGGGATCTAATGGACGTTCTTTTAAAGTTTGGAGGTCTAGTGAGGAAACTAAAAAAAAAAAGACAAAATCGACCAAGAAATTAGAACCTTCCCCTTTCATTATATTGGCGTTATCGATGTTATTCTTAGGTGATCGTAAATTGACATGTAAAATCAGCCTAATAAGTGATTTCTCTGCACCAAGTATATTTTGATTAATAATTGGTATCGGCATTATCTAAACTTTATTTATTAATTTCTAGTGAGATATACAAACATGTTCCTACACTTACCCACCCAATTCAACATCTGGCAGACATTAATACAGCACAGAGCGAGCCAAACTAAATGACAGCCGAGACATTACTTATTAGCGCGACCGTACCTATCTTGATTATGCAGCGAAGATTTGGTAACTAAGCATGTTAATGATAAAAACCTTAGCATTATTATGATCCAGAAGCATTGAGTACTTTCAAAATGGCATTAATTATCGATAAACTTTAAAGTCAGAAATTGTTTAACATTAGCAACATTCAACAAAGTGGATAGATTGGAAGAGCTAAATGCAGTATGAAGAAGTAACCAAACTAAATAAATTGATTGGAAGAGCTAAATGCACTATGAAGAAGTAATCCATAGTCAGTTATATTTTGGCCAGCGGTAAATAGTCATGCTCCCATGTTCACTACTCCGCTAATAACGTGCTATAGCGAAATATGTTTTTGTTCATGAGAACTTTTTATTAATAGTATGCAGATCCACAACTGTTCATGGTTTGGCGCTAAGCATTGGTAAGTTAGCGGCACAGGAATTGAGTTTTCCGCCAGGTGCAAAATTAAACTGGCCTTATCCTTGTAATATAACCGGCCATGTGGTTAATGGAGGCGCTGTGAGAGAACGGCCATAATTTTCCTTGGCCGCCATTTTGTTGTCAATTATCACACAACGGGGCGATATTTAATTTTTGTAAATTATACCCATGGAGTAAACTATATATCCTGTACCAGTATTACCGAATGTGTGTTATGGGTGTGGAATCTATGGATATATTGGAGTGTAAAGAGAGGATCACCACCCTACTGGTTACCAAAATGGCGGAAGTTTGCGGACCGTTTCCTGCCCCCAATTACTGCCTTGTTTGTTGATTATCTAGCATTTCACTGAACTATATTAACACTATATCTATAATTTTAACTTTTAACCTATTAAGTGATTCGATAAAGCACGTGTGGACTGATTAATGCAATGTTATTAATGATCGCATATGGGTAAGTGGATGAAGCAGAGTCCTAACACTTTCATGTTTCTATATAATGTAGATTCTGTGCAGTTTAAGAAAGACATGTGGTAGTAAAAAGAGTTAAGAGATAATTAGAAGCCTGTTAATTGCTGGAGGCCCTTTTGAAACTATATAAAATCAAAAATAGAATAAGATTTATAAAATAAAATAAAATCGAACAAAACCTAAACAGTATATATATATAAATAAAACTTAATAAATTTGCCTGAAACTTCCACAATGCTTTCCAAAACTATAATATCGTTCAATGAAAATAAAATAGGACACATTACAGAACATTAATCTGCGTGAAACTCAAAGGCTTTCTAAAACTAAAATCTTGCAATGATAGCCGAAATAGAATGGAAAAGATCCTTATGCTAGCGTTAATAAGACAGTAGCCTATACAGTAAATACCCACGAGGTATCTAACCGGTCTCGTGCCCTTAGGATTCCCACACATCTTTCGTAAACTATAAAATCTAACGATAGCCAGAAGAAACTCAATAGGTCAATGTTCAAAGGGTTAAGGGGACAGTGGCTATTTTGTTAATCTATTAATTTATTATATTCATTCAAGTTTTATTTTCCTCGCTAGACCTCCAAGCTTAAAAGTACACCCCCTATACCCCCTTTCAAGATTTATTTGTAAATTTTTCGGTAGAAAAATGTCACGGCCGAAGGTCGATTCCTCTTATATTACAGGCTTGCTCTCGCTCGCCAGGAAAGAAATTGACACCTAAATAGCACGAAAGGTCTTAATATTGAAAAAAAACGAAAGTTCTTCAAATTTCCAAACTAATGGGGCGAACGTATCTCGAAAGCAATGGGCTAAACATGAGGGAGAAGGGGTTCCATAAAAACTACCCTCTTCCCTTAATGATAAATAACCACAAGGCGTCCAGTCAGCCGGCTTCGATTCGCTAGTTTGCCTAGGTTTTCAAAATCCAATTCAAATATTCTAACTAAATCCTCCACGTTATCATTAAGGCATCTATTACTCGTGGGTTAATAGGTAATTAATCAATTATAAATTATATTCAGGTTAAAAAATACTTAGCCCAATTCCGTTTAGAAAAGTCACATGGGAATATAGCCTAAGTTTATGCCATCAATTTATAATCTGGATCTCAATTTCTTCCTAAATGAATCAAATCTACTAGTGATCGCCATACTATTGAGACATATGGTTTTATTGAAAGGGTTAAGGAGGTAGAACTTAGCGAAGAATCAGTGCCGGCTTCCAGAATGTTCGTCAAACCTGCCGGCTTTTTCCATCACATTTCTGGCCTTATTTAATGCAAACGTATGAAGTATTATGGGAAAACGACAAGCTCTTGTCCACAAATTCGGGTCTGGTGGTAAATAAGTCACGTTATTTAGCTATTACACTTTAATTTATTCTATTTTCAGGAAAAACAATGGGGGAAAATGGGAGCACACGAGACTTACCTCCTTAAAGCTGGACGACCGGGAACAAAATGATCGATTCAGGCGAAAATTGAGAGCTTATATAACCTCGGTTGTATTGCTGGTGGTTGATGGCAACTATTGGGTGACATATGATCGAGAATTTCACTCACAAAATCGTCAATATCTCCCTAACTATACATTTCTGAATAAAATTTACTTAATATAAATTATGCGTATTTGTATCCTCTATCTTTTGGTATAAGTTTGACAATTCTAACATACATATTTTGTGAATATTTAATGGTTGTCGTCGTATTTCCTTCAGAGAGAGAGAGAGAGAGAGAGAGAGAGAAAGAGAGAGAGAGTTCCTATGCCAAGTGGACTTAAAGTACCCGAGATTTTTATGCACCTTTATCAATGCTCTCGTGTCCTAAAAAAAAAAAAAAAAAAATTTTTTGCCACGCATTAGAACCCTCGATCCTCCCATGAACGCCTAGATCCCCGAGGGGATGGCCACGAAGGAATCGCCCTATAATGTAGAGACGCTATAATTCAATAGAGGTGTGAATAGGAGTTTCTTATGGGCTATCTGTATACTACTATAGCTTAATGTGATGTATCCGATTATAGAGGGCCTTTTCATAATCTGGAAACTATTAGACGATTCTATTCAGCTTAGGAAGGACGTCTATCTATTCAAAGGCTACGAAAAAAAAAAAAAAAGGAGAGCAGCGATCTAACCTGCCTCCTTGGGCTCTAGAACCTGCCTCCACTCAGCCCTTGTCTCGAGTTACAAGGAGAGACATCCCCCCCCCCCCCCCCCCCCCCCCCCCCTCCCCCCCTTCGATGACGGGAGAAATCGGACAACTTCTCATCCGGTCGCCATTTTGGGGACAAACTGTTTCTCAGTTTGAATGTACACTAACCATAAATTAAATATATTGACAAAATTATACTTTTATTGTTTACATATCATTGTATTTTTTTTTCTATGTGATTGAGGGAGACAAAAGGCAGAACTACCTATAGCGAGTGCCTCCCCCATAGTTGAAAGAGTATGTTATTCTTTACGTTTTTCGGTAGAGAAATGTAAGCTACCATCCGAAACCCTCATAAATTATAGACTAGCTATCGCTCGCCAAGAAAAATGGACACCTAAATGGCACGAAAGGTCTTAATATTGGCAAATGAATGGGGCGAAAGGTCTTAAAATCGCCAAACTAATGGGGCGAACGTTTTGTAATCTCAAAATTAATGGGGCTAAACATGAGGAAGAAGGGATTTAAGAAAAAACCCTTCTTGCCCTTTAATATATTACCAAGCACTAGTTGCCTGTGTCTACACTACTGAATGGTTAAGGTTAGGGAAATAGGTTGTAATAAATTCATCTTTATTCATATGCATAAATACATCATACACGAATGTAATAAAATATATGACAATTGTTTTTAATTAAGCTAAAATTAATAATGGATATATAGGCCTACAAAGCTACATCAAATAAATTAACTAAATATATAAACAAAGCACCTAATTAGACGATTTTATTCAGCTTAGGAAGGACCTCAATTAAAACGCTACACATGATCTCAATTAACCCTTTTAACCACCCCAGATCCTTCCTAAGCTTCATAAAATCGTCTAACTGTAGCCGACATCAAATTTAAAAAAAAAAAAACGTCATCGGTACAGCAAGGGTTAACTCTCACAGGTCCTTCCTAAGCTTCATAAAATCCTCTAAATGTAACTATGATAACAAAAGGGTTAAGAATAGAAACCCCATTATTTTTATTACATTTTGGCTTTCATTGGGCAATATTATTCAGCTTAGGAAGGGCCTGTAGATCTTAAGCGGGTCTTTCCGAAGCTGAATAAAATCATCTAGTATATGCCCGTAAATGATAACTTTTAGTAGTAATAGTAATATGTGAAAATAGGAGTACATTTTCCGTAGACTATTTCCATTTACTACAGGCAGACTACCCTCACCATGTTCTTCATAGTTGCTATGTACTGTAGAAGAGTTGCCAATTATACAATAAAAACCAGTAATTATCAATCCCATTTCAAACTATTGCCTAATTGACCTACTTAGCAATATACTATTGTATATTAAAAGCATATTAGTGATGTTGTTAATGGCCTTATTAAACACTGTGCCTTGTATAATTAAATTACAGTTGCATAATTACCCTTTCGCCTTGCCCCGCCCACCAAAACTAGGGTAGCATATATTAACATAGTACACAACTGACATTCGACCACCATCTTGACTCCAACTCACGCCGTATAATATACCTCGCCATTATTTATAAGCTTCATTATTGAGCATATGATGCTATTCTATTAACATTGATACTTATTTCTGTATTCCTATCCATCAATGTATCCTGACTGAAAAGAGTGCTTGGCAGGAAGTGAGTATGGAATCAAGATGGCGGCCGGAACTTCTACGACTACGAACTCTGTTAATCTAGAGACCCTATCCATGAACACAGGCTCGGCTTCAAAACACACGAATCTGAAACACAAGTTGATTCATTAGTTATATATTACTGAAATTACTAACACACTTTTTCCACACATATATATTTACATCACATAATATTTTGCTTTACATAGGCCTACAATAATATTATACAGTAAACATTAGGATTAATAAGATCATTCAATTTAGGTCTACTTTCAAATAACCCTTTCAAGATTCGATTACGCATTTCAGGTTAAGAAGGGTAGCCTAAAACAAAATTATATTGTGTATACTGAATTGTGTGTATGTATGTATATGTATGTATGTACGTACTCTGGCATTTACCCCATTATTATTATTTTTTTTTTATGGGGGTGGCCGACCCGAGACAGAGCCCGAACATGGACATCACAACACCTCAGCAAAACAAAACAAAACACAAAATCACACACACTGAATTAATATTATAAATGTAATTAATTAATTAAAATGTCTGTAAGGATAATTTAGCTCTATTTATTAATTCATAACTTCTTGGGCGTTTTTGTTATATTTCCAAACTTCGCCCTTAAAAATCGGCACGAAAGGTCTTAAAATGTACAAAGAATTAGAGCGAAAGGTCTTAATATCACCAAACTAATGGGGCGAACGTCTGAAAATCTCAAAACCAATGGGGCTAAAGATGGAGAAGAGGGTCCAGAAAACCCCCCCACTCCTTAATATTGTCCCATCCTACCTAAAACAAATGACTATATAGATCACTAATAAGTATACTCTCATATCACTAACCCATTCAGCACCAGGGACGTCCTTTTCATCCAATTCTGGCACCTATCAGGCAATTTTTATTCAGCTTAGGAAGTACCTATAGCAATAATAATGCTTCATATTATCTCAATCAACCCCTTAAACTACCACAGATCCTTCCTAAGCTGCATAATATCGTCTAATTATAGCTAGACTAAAAGATAACACACGTCGCTGGTACTCAAAGGGTTAAGAGTATGGAAGGGCATTTAACGTGTCCATAATTAACTACCCAATTAACCCTTTCCGTACCGAGGGCGTCTTTTTATTTTTGTTGTTGCTACATTTAGACGATTTTGTGCAGTTTAAGAAGGATGTGTGGAAGTAAAAGGGTTACTACTACTAATAATAATAATAACAAAATATATGGGTATGTAAAGGGTCGATAAAGTACCCATGACAACCTACCCTTAACAAGATATATTGGCCGTAATAAACCCATCTTAGACCAGTTAGATAGTTAAATCACTCAAAATATATTATACCCAAAGATCTTAATAGCCCTTTTGCATAACCTTTTGATTCTTAGAGGCCCTTACGAAGCTGCGTAAAATCGTCTAATGTTAGCCAGAACAACCTAGGAATAAAGCGTCCAAAAAACAAAACAAAATACTGAAAAGGTTTACAAGATGGCGGCGAGTTGGAAACAAGATGGCGTCCAAATTTATAAGGTGTATAGAATCATCGGCTATATTAACAGTGATTTACCTTTCTATCCGTATAATTAAAGGTTAATTACCACCAATATACCTCCATAGGGCTATGTTATTACGAACACATTAGTTACCCCTTACGAACTAATATTCTCGACAAACTACCCAACCCGTGACCGACCCCCCAGTGAGCTGAGCAAGTTATGGCGCGAGTAGGATGAACCCAAACATCCACCCGAGAGGCCATAGCGTATGAATTCTAGACCCTGACAAAAAGTTGCTTGCTTCTGATTGGCTGAAACTTTGCAAGTTTGTCTGACGTCACATTACTGCCCGAGGGGATATTCGTTTGGTTTTGCGGGATAGGTTGTGCTTCTTCCGTAGATTTACATGCAATTTAGTCACCCTTGGCGAACTCATATTTTGACTGAACCCACAGAGAGCCAAGCAAGTTCTGGCGCGAGTAGGATGAACCCAAACATTGGGACCTGAAAAAAGTTGCTGGCTTCTGATTGGCTGAAGATTGAAAGTTTTGTCTGACGTCATCGTACTGCCCGAGGCGATAATGTGTCTGGTTGTGCAAGAAAGGTAGTGCTCCTCCCGTAGAATTATATGACTTTCCGAACTTGTATTTTTCGACAGACTAGCCAACCATTGACCGAACCCACAGAGAGCAGAGCAAATTATGGCGCGAGTAGGATGAACCCCACCTGTCATAGCGCCATAGGGCGTATGGGTTAGGTTAGGTAAGTTAGGTTAGTTAGGTTAGGTTAGGTAAGTTAGGTTAGGTTAGGTAAGTTAGGTTAGGTTAGGTTAGTTAGGTTAGGTTAGGTTAGGTTAGGTAGGTTAGGTTAGTTAGGTTAGGTTAGTTACGTTAGATAAGTTAGGTTAGGTTAGGTAAGTTAGGTTAGGTTAGGTTAGGTTAGTTAGGTTAGGTTAGTTAGGTTAGGTTAGGTAAGTTAGGTTAGGTTAGGTTAGGTAAGTTAGGTAAGTTAGGTTAGGTTAGGTAAGTTAGGTTAGGTTAGGTTAGTTAGAGCAAGGATGGGAAGGTTGGGGTGGGGGGTGGGGGAGCAAGGAGGGGTAGGGTGGTCAGGTGGGTTACCCCCCAAATATTTTTTGTAGGGTAGGGGGGGGGGTGTGGGGGCGTATGAATTTCAGACCCCCGAAAAAAGTTACTGGCTTCTGATTGGTTGAAGATTGAAAGTTTTGTCTGACGTCACAATACTGCCCGAGGCGATAATTGACTGGCTGGCTGTGCGTGTAGGGCAGTGCTTCCCCCGTAGAATTATATGAGATATACTGTATATTTTTTTTATCTTCAATATTTTTAGTATTATTTAGTATTATTAGGGGGTGAGGGCTGGGGGGGGGGGGCTGCGCAGAGGGCTGTTCTAGGGCAACATGCTGTGTGATGGGTATTTTGAGGGGGGGGGGGAGGGGCTACGCAGAGGGCTGTTCTCGGGCAACATGATGTGCGATGGGTTATATGGGTATATTGATAGGGGGGGGGGGCTGCGCAGAGGGCTGTTCTCGGGCAACATGATTTGCGATATGGGTATATCGATAGGGGGGGGGGGCTACGCATAGGGCTGTTCTCGGGCAACTTGCTGTGCGATCGGATGGTTTTATTGATAGGGGGGGGGGGGCAACGCAGAGGGCTGTTCTCGGGCAACTTGCTGTGCGATGGGTTCATTGATAGAGGGGGGGGGGGGGGGGGGGGGGGTGCTACGCAGAGGGCTGTTCTCGGGCAACTTGCCGTGCGATGGGATTATTGATTGGGGGGGGGGGGGGTTACGCAGAGGGCTGTTCGGGGGCAACTTGCTGTGCGATGGGATATTGATTGGGGGGGGGGGGGGCACGCAGAGGGCTGTTCTCGCGCAATTTGCGCGTGCGATGGGATTAGTGATAGCCCTTGTTCTGACCAACACCAGACGAGTTTGTCCAGTTGAGGAAAGACGTGTTGTAGTCCAGACGCCGATGTCATACTTTTAACCGCCAACTACACCAACAGAAATTAATGATAAATAAATTAGCTCTTACAGTGTACGAGGACATACTTATTTATAATGTTCTGGCTATTATTAGACGATTTCATTCAGATTAGGAAGGATCTGAGGACG
>CM064484.1:46918333-46983280 GCA_032716605.1 Paralithodes platypus | reverse complement strand
AGATCTAGGAACATTCTAGGTTGGATTTGTCCTCCAAAACACTGAGGATCAAGTGTCCAAACAGTGGTTTAGAGTGGGTAAAAGGAAATTGGAAAGGGAATTAATGCCCTGGAACTAATGTCCCTGGCAGAAAATTAGGAAGTGAGTAGGGGACAGATGGGGTGTTAGTAACTGAGGGGGGGGGTGATAAAATAAAATTATTAAGGATCCATTTACAAACGCAGTCAGTCGCGGGTTTGATGGGAGATATTTGTCTATGCGGAGTTGAGTTTAAAATAAATCAACAGTGTGATGCAAGTCTAGAACGTTTCGGGCGGGGAAGCCCATTCCACAAGCTGACAACTCGATTGAAGAAGAAAATTCTTAGATTGTTGCGAGTTTTAAAAGAGGTTACCAATAAATTTTGAAACCGTTCGCGTTGTTAATCTTACGCCCGTGTAATTAGATGGGTAGATAGTGAAAGTACTTACTACAGTTCATATTGTCGATTTGCCTTTGATGATTTTGAACACTTGAATTAAGTCACCTCTTAACTCTGCGCTTGGGTTAAAGGAAATTAGATTTTTAATTCTCTAAGGAAGCTCGTCGTATGGTTTGTTCTTTAGGGCTAGGTATCATTTGCCCCCCCTTCCCCTCCCGTTAACTCTACGTTGAACTCGTTCTAGCTTGTTTATATCTTTTTTGGTAATAAGGGCACCAGGATTTGAAACGCAGTTAGGTATTCCAGAAGAGGGCGGACGTAAGGAATTTTTGTGTAAAGGGTTAGGATAACTTTCTTGGATTTATGCTCAAATGACCTGCCTTATTAAAAGCCAATTATTTTGTTTGCATTCTTAACAACGACTGAACATGTTTTGACTCGGTTGTAGGGTTACTCGATATTGTTACTCCCAGATCGGTTTCTCTGTTTACAATTCTTAAGCTGAGTGCCATTCATCGAATAGTTTGCCTTTCCGCGGTTTAGGTATCCGCTATGTCCGGTTTAGTACTTTACCATTTATCCGCATTGAAAACTCCATTTGCCAAATTTGGGCCCAACATGACCAATTTATCTTGATTGTGTTGCATATCGTCAACTTGTTCCTTCTGGAGAGTACGCTAGTTGCAATGTTTGTATCAGTCAGCAAATTTGAGATTGTACAGGTTGAGGACCCCATCGCTGTCGTTGATGTAAATTAGCAAAGAGAAATTGGTACCTAGTACCAAGCCCTGGGGTACCCCGCTACCTTTACATTGGTCCATTTAGATGCCTTATACCGTTTATGACTACTCGTGGCTTTCTGGGTCGCTGAGCCGAGTTTCTATCCATTTTTCAACACACCGTCTTTGTATGTCCATGCCGCTTTTAGTTTTAGCAGTTCAACATTGTGGAGCACTTTGTCAAAGGCCTTTTGACAAATCAAGGTATATAATTATCTACAGCTTTACTCTCATCGTAGACGGGAGGGTCTTGAGGTTGAGGATAGTCGTGGAAGAATGTCTAAAGAGGTGTTGGTTAAAAAAGAAGGAACGTTATTTTACAGAAAGCCGTTTGTTGAGTATCTTTAAGTATGTTATTTTCCTCTACCGTTGATTTACGAGTCTGTCTCGGTATGACCGTTGTTCTAGGGCATTTTACATACAACCTGAGGTTGTGAAGCTAAATTGGACGATAGTTACTGGGTAGGGATTTGTTTCCTTTTTTTAATATCGGTGTTACTTGGCTAGCTTCCACTGATGCTGAATAGTTCCAGACCTGCAAGGATTTATTGAATAGTAATGTCCAGTGGTTTGGAGAGAGCTCATCCTCTAACTTCCTTTAGAACTCTAGGCGAGATTGTCATCAGGTCCTGCGGTTTATTTACCTTGAGTTTATCTAAAAACATTACAATACATTCTCTCTCTGTAACGGTGGGTTGATATTGCGCGTGTAACATCTGACTTATCAAATGCTAGAATCGGCGATGGTGTAGGGATATATCACGGAGGGTCTTCGTTTGTTTTAGAAAACTGATTATTGCAAGAAGGTACTTGAGGGGCATTACTCATTTGTACTTCGTTTTCTTTTTGTGTGTTATTCCTCCCATTTTCATCGACCCTAACGGTACTCCAAACAGTTGTTGCAAAATTGGTTGAGTTTTGAACGTAACTACTTTTTTTCTTTCTGATATAAACTATAGAATTCTTTCGGGTTTGTTTTTTACTTTGATTCGCAATATGTAAAACTCCTAAGGGTCTTTTTACTTTGCGTTGAATTAACTTTTTGGCTTTGCGTAGTAGCTCTAGACAAAATTCACCCGTTTCTTCGTCATTTTGTGGCAGGATTTTAATCTATCATTAGCAAATTTATTTTTTGTAGCAAGCAGGCAAGTTTGAAATATCTGTTATTCCACCATTTGGGGTTATTATTATTATGGCCTGGACGGCCGTATTTTCGATTGGTATGCAGGTCTTGCACTGCTTTTAGGTAAGTGGGATTTCGACTATAACTTTCCCAAGATGTAGTAGTTAATTGTCTGTTATTTGTTCAATATTAAAAAAGCTCCAGTCAGTTTCTTTAAACATAGCTCTAAGTTTATGGAAGTTTTGCTTTCTTGAAATATAGGGACCCTTTTTTCGGGATGCTACTATTTGGTTCTGTTACTACGTAATAAATAATAACTTTAAAGTGAAAGTTATCGTACGAATGGTCGCTGCTACCTGAATTTCATCACGCAAACATTCAAATCTCTATTAATTCTTCTTTTGTTGCAAGTACAATGTCAAGAACGTTATTTACCACAGGTTCGGCATTCGTAAACAAATTGATGAGAAGCGAACTCTCTTGCAAGTTCGTATACAAGTTCATGTCCGGAGTGTGAAGTAATGAGTATCGCCCCCACTTTGGTCACAGGTACAAGTAAAGGTAAATAAAGTCGCCAAAAATTACGGTATACTTTTGAGGTTACTTACATCTGCATTTGTTTCGTAGGATTTCTCGGTCAGTTTGCACTGATTGAGCTGGAATGGTCTGTATATAGTACCGCAAGTATTTAATTTTGTACCTTGATTATTCTTTATTAGCACAAAAGATGTGTCGGGGACGGTGTGTGTCAGGGGCAAATTTGAGGTTTTTGACAAGGGGGTAGGGTTTAAGACCTTCTTTGATATAGGGGGAGAAGGTGGGTTAAAACGCCACCTCCATTTCGATTTATGTTAGCGGCTTTTCTCAAACATTACATAACCGGGAAGTGAATACTCTGCTAAAAGTCTCTATGCTTGCGGTATTGAGCCAAGATTCTTTTATGCCAATCACATCATAATTTTTCTGTAACACAATAGCCTCCTCCCTAAATCTGTAAAATATTGATTCGCGTTATGCTACGAGCGTTTTGCATAGAAAAAAACCTTTAATTATTTTTTAATTTTAGACACTCACGGAAAAGATGAGAGAAGAGAGAGAGAGAGAGAGAGAGAGAGAGAGAGAGAGAGTTATATGGAGTTACATAGATACACAGACTGCACAGACCTTGCGGGCCCTACTAGGCAGTTCAGACTTAATACTATCATGGGATTCGCTACAAAGTGGAAGGTAAGGACAGCAAAGCATGCTCTCTCCCAACCCACCACCCCCTCCAACCTTTGTCGCCTAAAACATGTATTTGGGTGGGAACAACCGGCCTCACAGCAGGAGGAGGAATGAGAAGAGGAAATATAATCAGGTATTGTACCAGTATTCAGTTCATCTACCAATACTTACCGTTAACTATTGTAACCTCGTATAAACGTTGAGAGCGGAGATATATTAAACTTCAAATATAAATACAAATTATTCCATTTGGTAGAATAGGTCACGTCGCAATATATATACAGGGTATTAGCATCATATATTGGGACTAGAAATACACTAATAGAATTCCTACACGCAGACATCTCTCTCTCTCTCTCTCGCTCTCTCTCTCTCATCTCCTATCTCTCGTCTCTCGCTCTATATCTATATATATTACTATATATATATATATATATATATATATATATATATATATATATATGTATATATTTATACATAGAGAGAGAGAGTGAGTGAGAGTGAGATAGATAGAGAGAGGGTAACGAGAGGGGTCAGAAATAGAGGTAAAGAAGGGGGTAAGGGGGGAAACAGGGGGGGGGGGGAAGGGTGGGTTAATGGCGGGTTATTGCTGGCCACAGGAATAATGGGTTTTATAAATGTGTGGGAGAGAGAGAGAGAGAGACAATGTCAGAGAGCGAGAGAGCAAGGGAAAGAAAGAGAGAGAGAGCGAGAGAGGGGAAAGAAAAGAGCGCGATGGGTAGAGGGAGGAACGAAGGGAGACACCCCATACAAATACATGGACGGACACGGCCGGAACATTATTCTACCGAAAAATGTAAAAATTTACCTTGCAAGGGGGTAAGGGGGTGTTTTTTGAAGTTACTAATATACTACAGGCTCGCTATCGCTAGCCAGGAAAAAAATTGACATGAATTACACGACAGGTTAAGGGAGCCCACCTCGCTTTTTTTTATCTTTTTCTCCCTCTCTCTTTGGCTTGTATCCATTCGGGCCCCATTCAGCCTACTGTTTTAAGACGTTCCCCCCCATCCAGGTGTCAATATTTTCCTGGCGAGCGGTAGCGAGCCAGCATATATATTTTTTTGTTTTGACAACAAGCTAAATTTGTACGATTTTCGATAGAAAAATTTCTCCGAAGCCGGATTTCTCCATGCAATGCTGGGTCGCTATCGCTCGCCAGGAAGAAATCAAAACCTGGATGGGGAAGGATAAACGTCTTAAAAACACAGTTAATGGATGAATTGGGACGCCGAATGGATACAAGCCAGGGAAAGAGAGAAAAGGAGAGAAAGATAAAAAAAAAACGGTGACCCCCCGTAATATTGACAAAGAAATGAGGCGAAATATGGGGAGATGGGTAATTTTTTTCTGGTCCCCCTTCTTCCTCATGTTTAGTCCCATTAGTTTTCAGATTTTAAGACGTTCGGCTCATTAGTTTGCCAATTTTAAGACCTTTCGCTCAATTTCCTTGTCACTATTTAGACTTATCGTGTCATTTAGGTACCGGTATCAATGTTTTCCTTCCGAGCGAAAGCGAGCCTGTTGTTTTTTCTATCGAAAAATGTACAAATTTATCTTGAAGGAGGGTCTTGGGGTGTTATTTTTAAAGCTTGAGGTCTAGGGAGGAAACTAACAAAATTATATATATATATATATAAGCAAATAAAAATGCCCATTCCCCCTTAAAATAGTCAAACTAATGGGCCAAACATCTTCAAATCTCAGAACTAGTGGGGATAAACATAAGGGAGAAGGGAGTCAAGAAAAAGCAACCATCTCCCCTTCAGACTACCAAAAGTTGAATTCTGAAGATAATTGCTCGAAAATATTGCCAGAAAAAGAGCTCGTGTGACAGGATTTTTATTTTTTTTTTTTTTTTTTTTTTGTTGTTTTTTAGTGTGAATGATTGAGCGGAGGCAAAAGGGCAGGACTGCCTATACGCGAGTGCCTCCCCCATAGTTGAAAGAGTGACAGGGCCAAAAATCAAGGGACGTTCGAGCCAAAATGCCTGGGACACACTGATTTTGAGTGATTTGCAATTTAAATCATAGGAAGAGGGATAAGACTGATTTCCTGGGAGAGAGTTCCAGAGCTCAGCTGTTGAGTAGAAGAAAGTTTGAGGAGTAACGTTTCACTCTTGGTGGGTTGTTGGAGAGTTTGTGCACAGAGTAGGGGTGGGATTGAGTTGCAAGAAGGGTAGCACGTGCCCTACGTAAAAGGAGGTGGGTATACA
Organism: Paralithodes platypus; assembly: GCA_032716605.1. Classification (NCBI taxonomy): domain Eukaryota; kingdom Metazoa; phylum Arthropoda; class Malacostraca; order Decapoda; family Lithodidae; genus Paralithodes; species Paralithodes platypus. Next base: position 46,977,497 of record CM064484.1, on the reverse strand, counting down.
CTGGGGAGGGAAAAGCTCCAAGGAAACACTGGCTATTATTAGTAAAGTAGCGGATTCGAATAGCGCGAGAGAGATGCAACCATTGCGGCGGAGAGAGAGAGAGTTGCAGAGTTGGGGAGTGGACGGGATGTTAATGATACGAAAGGCCTTCCCTTTCAACTTTGGTCTAGGGGTAGAGCGGTGTGAGAGGAACTCCCCCACAAATGTGAACAATACTCAATAACCAAAAGACGCACTATGCCCCCTGTTACAGAGCAGAAAGAAGCTGTGGCAGGGGAAAAAGAACCCCCCCTAAGGTGGTTGAGTACACCCAGCTTCTGGGAGGCTTGCTGCCATTAGTAAGGACTGGTAATATTGTTCCTGTCCATCTGAGAGGCAAGAAGAAAAGAGGAAAAGGGACACCAAGAACTATTGAGAGATATGGAGGATTGATAATTTGTATTGTTGAAGAATAAGGGATAGTTCCGCTAGGAGTGTTCCTTATCGGGTAGATAGATGTGAGAAATTGGGGTTTTGGAAGCATTAAAGGTAACAAGGTTTTCTCTGCCCAAATTGGAGATAGTATTTAGATCAGAATTTAAGAGTTCTATGGCTTCATTACGTTTGTTTGTCGTTAAGGGATTGCTGGCTGGGGCGTTCTGAAAAACTAATGGAGTGGTGTAAGGTTGAGTCGTCTGCGTATGAATGGATGGGAATTGAGGTACAGTTGAGGAGATCATTTATAAAAATTAGAAAGAGAATAGGAGATAGGGACAGAGCATGAGGAACACGGAGTTTATAGGGTGAGGAGTGAACAATGGCCTATATCTATATCTATCGATCTATCTATATGCTCAGGCCCAATCCTCATTTTGGGGGTAGCCGACTCAAGACAGAGCAAGAACAGGGAAAACACAAAAACAACATAAACAAAAAATAAACACAGATAAAAAACACAAACTCTCACACATCCAGGTCACCCAGGAGCAAAAACAGAGACCAGGGTTACCAAGGTCGTTCCAGCAATCCCCCGGCCCCTGACCACCCGATAGGTTCCGATCTCGGCAGGCAGACATGCGGCGGAGCCAAAGCCACAAGCCCTCCCACCACACTTCCAGGCACACCCTTCATATTAATCGTCTCCCCGGGCCAGGCGCCTGATGGACTATTATCTTGTCCCACTTGCGCCCGACCCCTTACTCCAAATGACCACGTGTTCACTCAACTATTCACAAGCATTCTCCATTCACTCCTGTCCACCACCACTTCCCCTGCCTGATCTATAGTCATTCCTCTATCATCCAAAGCCTCTTTTCCACAGACTCTCCATCTCAATGGGGGTCTTCCTGCCCTTCTATCTCCCCTTGTACCTGACTCACATATTCTCTTTGTAAGCCTTTCATCTTCCATTCGTTCAATATGACCATATCAGCTCAGCCCCCTTCTATCCACTCTGGTCGACAAATGTTCTTGCTGCCCCATTCTCCTACGTATCTCTTCATTCCTCAATCTGTCTCTACGAGTAACTCCACACACACTCCTCAAGCAGCTCATCTCCATCACATCCAGCCCTCTTTTCTCCTTTTTCTTCAGAGCCCATGTCTCAGCCCCATACATCACTGTTGGCACAACAATTCCTTGATACAGTGCCTTTTTACTTTCACTCCGAGATTTCTCGTCTTCCACATACTTCCCATTGCTCCGAAAACCTTCCTTCCTTCACACACTCTCTGTTTTACCTCCACTTCCATACCTCCACGCCTGCTTATTGTTCCTCCTAGAGATTTCAAACACTCTACTTGTTCCAATATTTCCCCATCCAGCCTCACATCTAGATTCACCCTATGCTCTCCCCTATGACACAACATTACTTTACTTTATTGACGTTCACCTTCAGTTTCCTCCTTCCACAAACCACACCAAACTCTTTGACGACCCGCTGCAGTTTCTCATCAGAATCCGCCACCAATGCTGTGTCATCAGCGAACAGCAACTGATTCAACTCCCAATCTCTACCATTCTTTCCTACTAAACCCAATCCTCTTCCCATAGTTCTCCTTTTCATCTCCCTCACCACACCATCCATAAACATATTAAACAGCCATGGTGACAGTACACAACCCTGTCGCAAACCTACCTTTACCTCAAACCATTCACTCAACTCACCATTTCCTACTCTCACACATGCTCTGCTCCCTTCATAAAAACTCTTAACTGCTTCTAACAAATTTCCTCCTATTTCATAAATCCTTAACACCTTCCACATTGCTTCACGGTCCACACGATCATACGCTTTTTCCAAGTCCATAAAAGCCCAAAACCGCAGCTATGGGAAAGGAAATTAGAGACAAAGGCACAGATAGAGGGATAGAAACCGAAGGAGGGTAGTTTAGAAATTAAAGATTTGTGCCAGACTCTATCCAAGGCTTTCGATATGACTAGTGCAATAGAAAATGTCTCACCGAATTTACGAAAGGAGGATGACCAAGAGTTAGTAAGATATGAAAGAAGATGGGCGTATTTATTTGCTCATTTATGTATCTTTATAATATTTGTTTTTGGTTCCTCCCTTGACCTTCATCAACCTTGAAATAACACCCCCTAAACCCCCTTTCAAGATAAATGTGTACATTTTTCAGTAGAAAAATGTCCTGGCCTTCCGAAGGCTGGTTCCTTCTATAATTACAGACTCGCTATAGCTCGCCAGGAAAAAGGCGACACCTAAATGGCACGAAAAGCCATAAAATTGACAAAGAAATGGGGCGTAAGGAATTAAAATTGCTAAACTAATGAGCCAAGCGTCTTAAAACCTCAAAACTAATATGCTAAACATGAGGGAGAAGGGGGCCCAGAAAAACCAGCCCATCTCACCTTAAAATTCACGAATGTTTTTTAAAAGTCGCCACCATCAGTTTTATTTCTCGGGGGTATTATTTAATTGGTGTGATAAAGTTAGGATGATGGGGGATATAAATAGTGATGAACGATGCAATAAGGGAAGGATGTAGTGTGTGCATGTGAACGAGAGATTTACATATAGCGCCACACAGATACGGTACGGATACTTAAGGGAAAATATGTAGCGCTACTTTGTCTTTGTATCCTAGCGATATAGTAGTATTGGAGAGAGAGAGAGAGAGAGAGAGAGAGAGAGAGAGAGAGAGTGTGTGTGTGTGTGTGTTTTATATTTGTTTACATATATTTACATAGATGCACTGGCCACACATATCTTACGATCCGCATGAGCTGCCCAGGAGATAGCAAACCTGAGAGTTAGGAAAAGTGGAAAGAAAGGATAGCAGAGTTGAAGGCTCTCTCCCCACCCTCCACCTCCTCCGGCAATTTGAAGTAAATTTAAACAGTTGGAAGTGAATAACATTGCAGGGCTTAAAAATCGCCTGAAAGAATTTACAGAATACTTAGAAATGGAAAGGATATGTCATGCATACCTTCACCTTATGGTATCCCTTCTGATATCTTCAATACCAAATTCTCTGTGGTATGAGTCTAACCTTGTTTTAAATGTGTATATTGAGCCACTGTCTGTAACTTCATTAGGGAGCATATTCCACTCACCAATTATACTATGGGTGAAGATATTTTTAGTTGTGTTTACAAGTCGCGGCGGTAAATATTGAGGTGGTAGGGCCGACTCAATACTATCCACCGAAATAGTCCACCCCCTCCCAGACCGTTGGTTGCTCCAGAGATTCCCGTTATCGTACGTCTGGCAGGCAGGCACACCCTCCCTCCACCCGCCGCGAGGAGACAAAGCTCCTCAGTATGTCCCGCTTGGTCATGAGGAGAGGTGCTGGAACATTTACTCTCGGCCCTCCCTCCCCGATTTCACTCGTGACACCCGTGGATTAACCCTTATAGCAGCGAGATGGTGGGCGCTAGGAACCTGACAAGTGAGGAAATTAGTGCCATAGTGGAGCTCTTCAAGGCCAAGAAATCTAACAAAGAAATCTCCACTTAACTGGGCCTGAACCTGAAAACTGTACAGCGGTGGACGAAGAAATTTAAGGACAATGGCGGTGTGGCAACTCCGGCCAAGAAGAAACGCTCGGGCCGCAAGCGTAAGGTGTCTAAGTGAACTTTGACTATTCTTAAGAGACAATTGGAACATAATCCTCGGTTGACAGCACTCGAGTTGAAGGAACAAAACCCTAGGTTGCTTGGGAATGTCGCTGAAGGGACAATTCGCGACTACATACTGAAGAGGCTCAAGTTCAGGTCGCTTCGCCCGCGGAAGAAACCGCTTCGCACCCTGGCGCAGGTGGCTAAACGAAAGTGCTTTGCCCGAAAGTACCTTCAGTGGAACGTTGCCAGGTGGAAGCACGTGGTTTGGAGCGACGAGTCCACATTCAATGTTACTGGGAACAGATTTGGCAGCGTGCGGTGCAGGCCTGGCTGTAATCGTGACGAGAACAAGTATGTGCAACAGGTGGTGAAACACCCGGACTCGCTCATGGTGTGGGGTTGTTTCTCTTATTATGGTGTAGGGCCACTTGTTGTGTTACCAAAGAACACTTATGTTAATAAAGAAGTCTATCTTACCCTCCTGTCTGAGCATTTACCCGAAGCTTACCGAGCCTGCCGCGGTAGGTTTTTCATGCAGGATGGGGCACCCTGCCACACAGCGAAATATGTAAGGGAGTGGTTAGATGATTGTGACATAAAGTACTTTCAAGATTGGCCAGGGAATTCATCTGACTTAAACCCCATTGAAAATTTATGGGGGACCATGAAACAGAAGCTCAAGAAAAAGGACACCTCGTCACTGCCGCGGCTAGAGGCGGCCATCCGTGAAGTTTGGGACAACATTCCAGCTAGTACCTGCCAGAATCTGACTGTTTCTCTTCCAAAACGGTTGCGATTGTTGAAGAAGGCTAAGGGGTGGCATACTAAATATTAGTAATAAAGAAAGTGAAACAAAAATGTGTTTTTCTTACCTTTTATTGAATTTATTGGTTGGTTTATGTATTATGCATGGGTAAACATGGCGCGCCTCAATATTTTTCGCTGCGACTGGTTCGATTTCCTGCCTATTAGTTTTAATTTGTTTCCTCGCGTGGAACTCTCATTGGCTAACTTAAATAGATTATTGGTAATTATGTTCCAAAATACTTTGAAAATCTGAGAGAGAGAGAGAGAGAGAGAGAGAGAGAGAGAGAGAGAGAGATAAACGAGGGGGGGGGGAGATAAAACGGTGCAAACAATATACGTATATGGAATCCTTGAAAAAATGGCTTAGAGCTATAAAGGAAACCATTACAGCAAGATGATGATGATGATGATGAGAGAGAGAGAGAGAGAGAGAGAGAGAGAGAGAGAGAGAGAGAGAGAGAGAGAGAGAGAGAGAGAGAGAGAGAGAGAGAGAGAGAGAGAGAGAGAGGAGAGAAGAAGAGAAGAGAGAGAGAGAGAGAGAGAGAGAGAGAGAGAGAGAGAGAGAGAGAGAGAGAGAGAGAGAGAGGTGGGGGGGGGGAAGACCGGAGATTTTTTTCTTCGCATATAGACTCCTTGGAAAAAGAAAAAAGGCTCAACATTTCGAAACTAGTGGGGCTAAACATGAGGGAGGAGGCAAGGTAAAAAATTTAAAAATTTAAATAAAATAAAGCGGTAAAATCTTCAAAATCATCACCCTGTTCATTATGCCCCTCCGAAAAATTTTACCACTCCCTTTCAACACCCTAAAGTTGGTGACCATTAAACTGAAGTGGCCTATAACAGCGGTCGTGTGCGAGGGGAAGGTAAATATAGATAGTGTGGTGATGTTGATGAATCCGGGACCAGGTGGGAGGGTATTACCATTTTACGCATTAAGTGTGTAATATTAAGGCGAGGACTGCAATCCCCCCAAAGTAGCCCAAGATCCCCATCACACACCCCCAATCCAGCCAGGTGGTAGCAGAGACCTGCGTATGTGATCCCAAGGACAGGACATGTCATTGCCGAGGATAGTGTTGAGCAAGTCTTCGAAGATTCACCGGCACCAGAGACAACACCACAAGCGAAATCACCAACAACACCACAGGCGACACCACCAACAACACCACAGGCGACGACAACCGAAGCTCCAACCCTACAGTACAGTCCGAAAAATCAGTGATGTCGCGGCAACAAGTATATTTTGATCAATAATTAGTATCAGCACTATCTAAGCTATAATTCATAGTTTCGAGTGAGATATAGAAACATGTTCCTATCTTTACACACCCTATTCAAAATCTGACAAACATTAATCAGGCACACAGCGAGAAAAATGTAATGACAGCGGAGACACAACTTATTTGGCCAACTGTACACACCACAACTCCAGATAAAGAGCCAAGTCCACGTTCTTCCAGGCTCCAGGATAAAGGAGTGCAAATCAAAGTACTTTAAGAGTGCGACCGCCTGGCCACCCAAGCGCATATTCCCCTCATGACGCTGAGCATGGAAGCTCATAAGCCACAGCCAGGACCCCTTACTGTACAAGCAGATTGTCCCTGGCACCAACACCGGACTAGGGCACGAGAAGGGAAAAGGAGACAGCAACGGAATCTGATTGGCGAGCTAGAACCGCATCACCTCTTCAACCTGTCCCAGACTTGGCTCGGGGAATCCCCTAATCCCAGACACCACGCTACCCTTGACCATTGCCTCGTTGCTGGAACAAAAAGACGATCACTAGATGGGCCTCGGAACGTGATTGATCCACAGCAAATGAGCAGAGAGGCCTCTCGATCCAGGACGGGGCCATATAAGGCCTGGAATCCCCACCCTCAACACACTGGTTGACGATCCACACATATAGACCTTCCTCCTCCTAACCTCTGCCACTCCCTCTGCAGACACGATCCTTGATAGAAGAAGGCACCGAAATATTACAGGATATCCTGAAAGAGAAAAATGACAGACTAAGGGCTGACAATCCTACTGAAGAAAAAGAGGAAGTGTTTTGACACTAATCACAGATACCGCCTATCCTACCTTATGAAGTATCTCTGCCTGCAGAGTGTGACAAACTAGGAGCAGCTACGGGACCTCTTTATTGCTGAGCCAGACGACTACATCGAGGAGTTGAGTAACCAGTGGCAGGAAGAGCTTCCCAGGGCACTACAAGTGTGGTATGAGAGATTGCCCGTGACAGAGCCTGACGTGTAGCTGTCCCTGGAGATATCTTCGCCCCTAGCAGCCCTGCCAACCAGTTTTTCCTGAAAGATACACGTAGCAAACATCGAACACCATCACGGAGCTGACCAATGCCCCTAGCAGCCCTGCTCCCTAGTTATACCTGAAGGGCACCGGTAGCAGACGTCGGACACCGTCACGGTGCTGACCAACGCCCTCCCCCATATTCACCCCATTGTCCTACAGACGAAAGTAGCCGCATCCTAGTCAACGTGGACCCCTTCCCTTTGTTCCCAAGATCACAGCCGCTGCAGCCTCCGTCCAACTTTGCTGGCGGAAGTACAAAAGTCATCAAATGACTAAGGTGTTAAAAAGGGGAGGCTGAACCTTTGACCCCCAAGTCAGCCTGTATAAGAGATTGTATTTCTGGCATTATACCATCTTATTACCAATGGAAATACTAAGACCCGCTGAAAAAATCAGCTCTCTATGTGCGTGCGCGCGAGTGCGCGCAGAATTTCATTGCACTATTTGAAAAATCATCTAGTCACTGAAAATTGTTCAAATTTCCCGCAATTTTTGTATGCCGTATCCTGCAAGCATCCCCTACAATGTAGCGTTTTCGTTTACCCATATTGAATAATAGAAGGGGCTGAAAAAAAATATTTAATGTATATATATCTTTTGGTTAGAGCAATTTTCGACATGAAACAGGTCGAATCTCCGAATTTTTCGGCGAAACGGCCATTATCTAAACGTACAGGCGTTGCTATATAACCCTATTTATAGTGTGTAGAAGGGGAATGAATTTGAGCAATACAAAAAAATGTAGATAGACTCGGAAGTGCCAATATATGATCGCTGGCACACAAAAATCTTAGATTATCACACACCAAAATCCATTTTAGGGGAGAATGTATTAGTTTGTCCTCCTTAGACAGCGTTTTCTTTGACAGCGGTCATATAATAAGGAGTTTGATGGCTAACTAAATTAAAACATCTGGAGATACTAGACCTCAGACAATATTATTTAACAGTTTCTTACCAAATTCCATGATATTGGGGCCCCCCCAGAGGGGTGCTAGGGATGTCATATGGGTGTTTATGCCCTCATATGATCATTTCTATTGCTTACAGAAGCCCTTTAGACAAAAGACACACACATTTTATTTTGGTGGCTGAAGGCAAAAAAAAAAAAAAAAAATTGGGGTCGTGGGCGAACCCCCGCCCCGGGGGGTTATGGATGCGATATGTTTTTTTGTTCCCTCCTATGCTATTCTCCTATGTTGAAAGAAGCATTTTAGAACAATAACAAATAAAAATTGAAATTTTGACTTCTGGGCTCAGCTGAGGTTCAGCCTCCCCGTCTCCCAAAGAAAATTTTACCACCAATAATAATACTCACATGGTACTATCAAAAATAATACATTCACCTCCATCAGCCTCTCTCGGCCGGTCAGCCACATACCTGTAAAACACATACACAATAATTAAGGAGTGTATATTTTTGGGGTATATTGGTTTATAAATTTGGTCTATTTATTTGGATTATGTATATAAATATTTGGTGTATTTATTTAAATATTAATTTAAGGGGTACGGTAGTGTATATTTTTTGGTCTATTTATTTATGTATTTTTTAGTTTCCTCGCTAGACCTCCATCAAGCTTTAAAATTAAAATTAAAAAAAAAATATATATATATATATATAGAGATAAATGTGTAAATTTGTAGGTAGAAAAATGTCCCGGCGAAGCCCGGTTCCTTCAAAATTGAAGGCTCGCTTGCGCTCGCCAGAAAAAACTTGACACCTAAATAGCACAATAGGTCTTAACCCTAGTCTAGCGGGTCCTCTGTGGCCGTTTTGGGCCTTTTCAGGCCATTCTGACTGCTATATCAACCATCAGTATGAAAGGAACTGTATTGCGCCAAAAACTAGGTGGAAATCGCTACACAATGACGCCACATACAGCTACGTAGCACTCGTGGAGCACTGACAGTGTTACCTCGAAGATGGAAGTTTAGCTGATTTTGCTACCTTGCTCACTTTTAGCGAACTATTGGTTACACTGTCATCCTCCCGCGCGGTGGGGGAACTGGAGTTAGTGTGGGCCGGGAGGCCACAGATGTCGGACGTATGGATCATTACTATCCCACCCATTTTCACTCGATTTCCACCCTTTTTTCACCCGTTTTTTGCCAGTTTTTTCAACTCGACTTATGTGGTGAGCCGCTTTTTAAGGGTTAAAACTGACATATAAATGGGGTGAAAGCTCTTAAAATCGACAAACTAATGAAGCGAACGTTTTCAAATCTCAAAACCAATGGGGGACAAGAAAGTTCAGAAAAAAATATTTCCCCTTAAGAGGAGAAAAACAAGCAAGAGAAAGAAAGAGACTAACATAAGAAAGTAAATCGAAACTAAGCAAATAGAATAACATGAGAGGTTAAATCCAAGCGAGGGCAAACACAATTAAGGCAAGATGGGTCGGTTTTCTGGCCCCCCTTCTCCCTCGTGTTTAGCCCCATGGGTTTGTAGATTTTAAGAAGTTGACCCCATTAGATTGTCAATCTTAAGACCTTTCGTGCTATTTAGGTGTCGATTTTTTCCCCTGGCGAACGATAGTGAGCCTGAAATGTTGAAGATTTGTTTTTAAGTATATACACTTTTATACAGTATATATATATATATATATATATATGGTGACTGGACAACTGAACCAGTGACTATTGAACCAGTGGACAATTGAACCAGTGGACAATTGAACTAGTGGACAATTGAACCAGTGGACAACTGAACCAGTGGATAATTGAACCAGTGGACAATTGAACCAGTGGACAACTGAACCAGTGGACAATTGAACCAGTGGACAACTGAACCAGTGGAAAACTGAACCAGTGGACAACTGAACCAGTGACAATTGAACCAGTGACAATTGAACCAGTGACAATTGACGACTTTCGAGTTTCAGGCTATGATTTGATCATTGATGTATTTATGAAAGTATTACGACCGTATTTTAGCTGATATTCCTGCTGAATATCGATTTCTGTGCCTTTTTTAGTGCAGACGAAAACCAATGGAAATCTGAAAATTCAAGGACACTTGCACTCCATGTCGTCCGTTTGTTTACACCTTTGTGGTCGTCAGTCAATGCCCAGCTTTCACCATACAAACTATCACTACCCTACCCATAAATCTTAAATGTCTATTCAGTTTGGGAGCACCGAGCGGGGTAAACCACTCTTCCTATATGCTGGGCATGAGTATGTGAAGAGGAGCAGAGAACATTGGATGACTCCAGGAATCTCCTACTGGCGCTGTCGCCATTATCGTAAAAATCGGTGCAGTGCTAGTGTGATGACAGAAGGGGACTGCGTGACCAAGGAGACCAACGCTCATAATCATTCTGGCGATCCACTAACAGCCCAAGTACAGCAAATTGTGAGCACACTACAATCATTTGGCGAAGACTCATCAGACAGTGTAAGAAACTCCGTAGCCAATGCTGTAGCTTCTGCAAGTGAAGACGCTCTGCAACGACTGCCACAAAAGTCGTCATTGGAGCGATTATTAAGAAGAAAACGTCAGCGCAATGAGAGTGTGCGTGAAATCCCCCGCTCTAGAAACTTTGATATTCCTCCAGAATATCAAGAAATTATTCTGCATGATTCTGGAGTGAATGATGTTGACCGCATTATCTGCATGGGTAATCTAAATATTGTCACCAGTCTCAACGGCAACGGAACGGTATGGATGTGTGATGGTACGTTCGAAACCACACCCATATGTTTCTTCCAACTTTACACCATTCACGCCAAAGTCGGAAGCACCTATCCTCCCTGTGTTTACTTCCTTCTTCCCAACAAAACCCAAGCCACGTATGAAAAGATGATTGACATCCTTCTCACAGTCATGCCTGGTCTACAACCTGAAAAAGTTCTCACAGATTTTGAAGCTGCGGCCATCAACGCATTTGCCAAGAAGTTCCCCTCCGCCTCCGCTTCCGGCTGCTTTTTCCATCTCAGTCAGTGCGTCATACGAAATAATTGCCAGCGTCGGCCTAAAGGCTAGGTATGAAAATGATCCCGCATTTTCGGTGCTCATGAAGTGTCTGCCAGCTTTGGCATTTGTGCCCGAAGATAATGTCATACAGATTTTTGAGGAGCTTGTTGTAACCCTCCCTCAGGAGCCGGAAGTCGAATAAGTGGTGGCATATTTTGAGGCCACATACATACGAGGCATGCAGATTGGCGGACGTCGGAAGGATCCCCGTTTCCCTATCAAACTTTGGAACCACTTTGAGGACGCCGAAGAATGTGCTCCAAAAACCACAAACTGCTGTGAAGGGTTCCACAATGCCCTGAAATCGGTGTACATGTGTGCGCACCCAAGTATGTGGAAGTTTCTGAAGGGCATTGCTCGGGACATCGCCGTCCAGCGTCTTGTACACCAAAATGCTTTGGTACATCGCTGCGACACACCCGCCAACAAGTACACCAGACTCGCACAGCGACTCTCCGCCAAAGTTAAGGGGTATGGAGGTGAACCAGATAAGCTCCTTTATCTGCGAGTAATAGCTAACATGCAGGTGGTGTGAATAGGGAACACTGTTGTGCGCTGGATGTGATTTTTCTTATTCAAATTTTTATACTATGCTCTTTTACTATGTCATTCACAAGAACAAATATAAAGAATATGAATATAAATACATTTATAACTGTTGTTCACTGGCTCATATTTTATATCCACTGGTACATGTTTCTATATTATACTATTTTACTCTACAATTCGCAATGATGAAAATAAATATATTATGACTAGAAATATTATAAATATTTAAGCTCTTTTACTATGTCATTCACACGAACAAATATAAAGAATATGAATATAAATAAATTTATAACTGTTGTTCACTGGCTCACATTTTATATCCACTGGTACATGTTTCTATAGTATACTATTTTACTCTGCAATTCGCAATGATGAAAATAAATATATTATGACTAGAAATATTATTTTAAGTGTCCACTGGTTCATATTTTATATCCATTGGTACAGTTGCGGAACAAAAATAATAATAGTTTACCCCTTCAGCACCTGGACGTCTGTTAATATTTCATTGTAACTATTTGCTTATATTTATGAATGCGGTTAATGAATGTTTCTCAATAAATTTGTAACCGTTTTCCACTGGTTCAGTTGTCACTGGTTCAGTTGTCAGGTTCAGTTGTCACAGGTTCAGTTGTCCACTGGTTCAGTTGTCCACTGGTTCAGTTGTCCACTGGTTCAGTTGTCCACTGGTTCAGTTGTCCACTGGTTCAGTTGTCCACTGGTTCAGTTGTCCACTGGTTCAGTTGTCACTGGTTCAGTTGTCCGGGAATATATATATATATATATATATATATATATATATATATATATATATATATATATATATATATATATATATATATATCTATATCTATCTATATGCTCAGGCCCAATCCCCATTTTGGGGGTAGCCGACTCAAGACAGAGCAAGAACAGGGAAAACACAAAAACAACATAAAACAAAAAATAAACACAGATAAAAAACACAAACTCTCACACATCCAGGTCACCCAGGAGAAGACCCAGAGACCAGGGTTACCAAGGTCGCTCCAGCACTCCCCCGGCCCCTGACCACCCGGAGAGGTTCCGATCTCGGCAGGCAGACATGCAGCGGAGCCAAAGCCACAAGCCCTCCCACCACACTTCCAGGCACACCCTTCATATTAATCGTCTCCCCGGGCCAGGCGCCTGATGGACTATTATCTAGTCCAACTTGCGCCCGACCCCTTACTCCAAATGACCACGTGTTCACTCAACTATTCACAAGCATTCTCCATTCACTCCTGTCCACCACCACTTCCCCTGCCTGATCTATAGTCATTCCTCTATCATCCAAAGCCTTTCTTACACAGTCTCTCCATCTCAATGGGGGTCTTCCTGCCCTTCTATCTCCCCTTGTACCTGACTCACATATTCTCTTTGTAAGCCTTTCATCTCCCATTCGTTCAACATGACCATACCAGCTCAGCACCCTTCTGTCCACTCTGGCTGACAAATGTTCTTGCAGCCCCACTCTCCTACGTATCTCTTCATTCCTCAATCTGTCTCTACGAGTAACTCCACACATACTCCTCAAGCAGCTCATCTCCATCACATCCAGCCCTCTTTTCTCCTTTTTCTTCAGAGCCCATGTCTCAGCCCCATACATCACTGTTGGCACAACAATTCCTTGATACAGTGCACTTTTTACTTTCACTCCGAGATTTCTCGTCTTCCACATACCGGTACTTCCCATTGCTCCGAAAACCTTCCTTCCTTCACACACTCTCTGTTTTACCTCCACTTCCATACCTCCACTCCTGCTTATCGTTCCTCCTAGATATTTAAAACATTCTACTTGTTCCAATATTTCCCCATCCAGCCTCACATCTAGATTCACCCTATGCTCTCCCCTATTACACACCATTACTTTACTTTTATTGACGTTCACCTTCAGTTTCCTCCTTCCACAAACCACACCAAACTCTTTGACTACCCGCTGCAGTTTCTCATCAGAATCCGCCACCAATGCTGTGTCATCAGCGAACAGCAACTGATTCAACTCCCAATCTCTACCATTCTTTCCTACTAAACCCAATCCTCTTCCCATAGTTCTCCTTTTCACCTCCCTCACCACACCATCCATAAACATATTAAACAGCCATGGTGACATTACACAACCCTGTCGCAAACCTACCTTTACCTCAAACCATTCACTCAACTCACCATTTCCTACTCTCACACATGCTCTGCTCCCTTCATAAAAACTCTTAACTGCTTCTAACAAATTTCCTCCTATTTCATAAATCCTTAACACCTTCCACATTGCTTCACGGTCCACACGATCATACGCTTTTTCCAAGTCCATAAAAGCCCAAAATATCTCCTTATGCTTCTCTAAATACTTCTCGCATAACTGTCTTACTGCAAACATCTGATCCACGCACCCTCTTCCCCTCCTAAAACCGCACTGTTCTTCTCCTATTGCAACTTCCGTACACTTTATTATCCTCTCTATCAACACCCTGCCATACAGCTTTCCAACCACTGACAATAAACTAATACCTCTATAACTTGAACACTCCTGCCGATCTCCCTTCCCCTTGTACAACGGCACAATACATGCACTCTTCCAGTCTATTGGTACCATTAACACAGCAAAGCACACATTGAAAAGTCTCACCAACCAATCTATTATCACATCTCCACCCTTCTTTATACACTCCACAGCAATACCATCCAAACCTTCTGCTTTTATATATTTATATATTATATATTTATATATATATATATATATATATATATATATATATATATATATATATATATATATATATAATTTATATACTAAAACTCGCTAGGAAAATTGAAACAATGAAACACCAAGTTTTCGTCTATTCTCTCAAGACATCTTCAGGGTAATACAGGGTAATGTCTTGAGAGAATAGACGAAAGGTTGGTGTTCCATTGTTTCAATTTTCCTAGCGAGTTTTACTACATAATTTGATCACAGGTATTTGTGATTTAACCTGCATAATATATATATATATAATTTCCAACGCAGAAATTGCCATTTCTTTCAACCTCGTATGTATTAAAGAAAATTTATTACCTGGCTTTACCAATATATATATATATATATATATATATATATATATATATATATATATATATATATATATATATATATATATATATATATATATATATATAATAGACCCAAAAAATAACCACTGTCCCCTTAAGAAAATAAACAAGGAGAGTAACACAAGATAATAAGTCCAAGTAAAGCCAGAAACAAGTAAGAATGTAGAATAAAGTAAGACAGAAAGCAAGTATAAAGAAAGTAAGCCAAAACAATAACACATGGGAGTAAATCTATGCATGAGCAGAAACAAGTAAGCAAGTAAGCAAGGAGGACGCTAGGGGGAGAGAGAGAGAGAGAGAGAGAGAGAGAATAAAGAAAGCCGACACACCCCACAGCTCCCTCAACAACTCGTCTTTCTCACTTCACACCAGCACTCCAGGCTGTACAGTAATATATATATATATATATATATATATATATATATATATATATATATATATATATATATATATATATATATATATAATGTGTGTGTGTGAGTGTGTGGTAGGTTCTAAAGTTTTAACACCTGATTTTGACTATATAGTAATTTTGCTCTCACTTGTTCACGATGTTCATGCACATACTAGTGTTCATCCGGGTGCATAACTTTTTTTCACCTATTAATCTGTCTGTTGTAAAAAAATAAAAAATAAAAAATAAAAGTAAAAAGTAAAAAAATAAAATTAAAATAAAATAACAACTATACATTACTTCGCCCATTTTGTAATCCATGCATTTTTTCTTGCCAAGTTTAAGGGGATAGTGGCTGTTCATTTTTTGGTCTATTTATTCAGTTATTCATATATGTTTTTAGTTTCCTCCCTAGATTTCCATCAAGCTTAAAAAAAACACCTCCTAGGTCCCCGTTCAAGATAAATTTGTACATTTTTCGGTAGAAAAATTTCTCGGCCGAAGGCAGATTCCCCTTAAAATTACAGGCTCGCTATCGCTCGCTTGGAAAAAATCAACACCTAAATGGCACGAAAGATCTTAAAATTGACAATGAAATGGGGAGAAAGGTTAAAATCGTCAAACTAATGGGCCAAACGTCTTAAAATCTCAAAACTAATGACGCTAAACACGAGGGAGGAAAGAGACCAGAAAAACAGCCCCTCTCCCCTGAGTCTACCCAAACATTATTTACTTGCTGAAAAAAAAAAAAAAAAAATACATTGCCTTTTTCACGTTATTTGTTTGTCAGAATAGTGTGTGTGTGTGTGTGTGTGTGTGTGTGTGTGTGTGTGTGTGTGTGTGTGTGTGTGTGTGTGTGTGTGTACATATCTGTGTGTGTTAGTGAGTATGTGTACGTATCTGTGTGTGTGTGTTAGTATGTGTACGTATCTGTGTGTGTGTGTGTTAGTATGTGTACATATCTGTGTGTGTGTGTGCGTGTGTTAGTGAGTATGTGTACATATCTGTGTGTGTGTGTTAGTATCTGTATATATGCGTGTGTGTGTTAGTATGTGTACATATCTGTGTGTGTGTGTGTGTGTGTGTTAGTATGTGTACATATCTGTGTGTGTGTGTGTGTTAGTATGTGTATATATGCGTGTGTGTGTGTGTGTGTGTGTGTTAGTATGTGTATATATGCGTGTGTGTGCGTGTGTTAGTGAGTATGTGTACATATCTGTGTGTGTGTGTGTGTGTGTTAGTGATTATGAGTGTGTGCCTATGTGTAATTCTCTTACGATCTTGACCCCAGAGGATCTCTCACCAGGCATCATCCTCCCTGAATTGAGCTTAGAGCTCGTATTGTCCGAGCATCGGGTAAAGCTGAGACCTTTTCACACACCACACACCCGGGCAACGAGGTCACAACTCCTTGAATTATGTCCGGTACCTATTTACAGTTAAGTGAACTGAGGCTACCACGTAAAAAGAGACAAGCCCAAATTGTCCCCACCCACCCGAGGATTCTCCATTGTGAGTCGAGTGCGCTACCATTTACGCTACCGGGCCGTGTGTGTGTGTGTGTGTGTGTGTGAGATGTTTGTGTGTGTGTGTGTGTGTGTGTGTGTGTGTGTGTGTGTGTGTGTGTGTGTGTGTGTGTGTGTGTGTGTTTTGTGTGTGTGTGTGTGTGTGTGTGTGTGTGTGTGAGAGAGAGAGAGAGAGAGAGAGCGAGAGAGATTATTATACCTTTCCGAGAGTACAGTATTATGCTTGTATATGGGATATATATTTTCTTGAGTTATTAGTGTGTGTGTTTATATATGTACTTCCTTTATTATGTGCATAGAGCAAAAACCATCATTTTAACCCGTTCAGTGCCGGTAACATCCTTTAAGGGGAGATGGGCCGTTTTTCTGGTCCCCTTTCTCCCTCGTGTTAAGCCCCATTTGTTTTGAGATTATAAGACGTTCGGTCCATTAGTTTGGCGATTTTAACACCTTTCGCCCAATTTAGTTGTCAATTTTAAGACCTTTCGTGCCATTTAGGTGTCGATTTTTTCCTGGCGACCGAAAGCGAGCCTGTTATTTTAAGAGGAACCGGCCTTCGGCCGTGACATTTTTCTACCGAAAAATTTATAAATTTATCTTGAAAGGGGGTCTAGGGGGTCTTTTTCTTAGCTTGATGGAGGTGTAGCGAGGAAACTAAGAAATAAAGGAATACATGAATTAATAGACCAAAAAAACGGCCCATGTCCCCTTATACTTTATTCTGGGTACTGACTACTATCAGCTTTTAAAAGGGGCCTTCAACATTTACCGGGCATCGAACTATCTCACTTAACCTTCTTTACTATCACAAATCCTTCTTAAACAGCACAAAATCATCTAAATGTAGCTAGAATAAAATATAAAAGACGTCGCCGGTACAGACAGGGGATGTGTTTTTTTTTTTTTTTTTATCAATTTCTTCAGTAACCTCCCAAAACCTCCATCAAGCTTACATAATATCCCCAGGCTCCCACTCCCGAGATAAATGTGTACATTCTTCGTTAGAAAAATCTCTTGTAAATTGCAGGATTGCTATCGCTCGCCAGGAAAAAATTGAATGTCATAAAATCTCAAAGCTAACGGGATAAAACATGAGGGAGAAGGGGGTCCAGAAAAAAAACCTCCCCTTTAATTTCATGGCTTACATTCTTGTTGAGGCCTACATAAATAACCAAATAAATGACCAAACCTTCCACAATCTTAACATTAAGGGGGGTCACCGTTTTTTGTTTTTTTTTATCTTTCTCTCCTTTTCTCTCTTTCCCTGGCTTGTATCCATTCGGCCCCATTCAGCCGGTGTCGATTTCTTCCTGGCGAGCGATAGCGAGCCAGCATTGTATGGAGAAATCCGGCTTCGCCAGAGAAATTTTTCTATCGAAAAATTTACAAATTTAGCTTGCTGTCAAAACAAAAATATATATATGCTGGCTCGCTACCGCTTGCCAGGAAAATATTGACACCTGGAAGGGGGCAAACGTCTTAAAACAGTAGGCTGAATGGGGCCGAATGGATACAACCCAAAGAGAGAGGGAGATCAAGAGAAAAAATAGCGAGGTGGGCCCCCTTAAAGGCTTCCATTCTTATATTACTTGTATTCTCAGTACCGGTATGCTAACATCACTGCCTCAGTCCGGTTTTACATATTATTTCCGGGCGCCTTCAACAGCAACCCCCCCCCCCCCCCCCCCCTGGAACAACAGCTGGTGGTTGTGGTGGGTCGGGGAGGGGGTAGGAGGGAGAGGGAGAGGAAAGGGGGGGGGGGAGGGTACAGTCGGATTCAATAGTTCGTTTTATGAACTTTACCTATTTCTAATTATGTAAGTATATCTCTGGAAACGAATTTATGAACATAATTTCCTGTACATCAACTACAAAACTAGAAGTGTTCAAGTGGGTTAGTGGGATTAATAAAGGGGACATGAAAGATGTACTGAAGCTCAGTGATAGCGAAAGAACTCGAACAAATGGTTTCAAATTAGATCAATTTCGTTTCAGAAAAGATACAGTATAGGCAAATATTGGTTTGGTAACAGAGTTGTAGACATGTGGAATAGGCTACCGAGTGATATGGTTGGATTAAGAACGATAGGGAGCTTTAAGATAAAATTAGGTAGGCATATGGACGAGATGGGTTGGGTATGAGGGGGGATCTGCCGGGTGTGGGCCAATCGGTGCTCTGCTGACCCCTGTAATCTTGTGTTGATCTCTGACCGTTTTGGTGAGGTCAGTCCTCAAAGTATTAGTGAGTTGGGTCTATAATTAGGCCTTGTAATTGGGGTTGAGTGTGACTGGGATCTGCCTTGTGTGGGCCGATCGGCTTTCTGCAGACTCCCATTTTCTTATGTTCTTATGTAACAACAACAACAACAACAACAACAATAACAACCCCCCCACACACACACATTCTACCCCTATTATGTTGTGAGCTGACAGGTGCAAATATAACGACCTGTTGTGAATACTATAGATAGTTTTCCAGTTTCTATATACTAAAAGCTCTTCCGTACTCCGTCAAAAGCAAGTCCCACATTACACTGTTGACATAATTAGAGCTTACCTTCCCTCCTGTCCCCTGCCCCACCACCCCGTCCACCTTCTACCCCCCTTATTTTGTGAGCTTTCAGGTGATAGTATAATGATCTGTTGTGAGTATATCGGCAATTCTCCAGTCCCTCCCTATCTACTACAGGATCTCCGGTACCACGTCAAAAAGCAAGCCTCATTACAGTGTTGACATATCCAAGCTCTCTCTCCCCCCCCCCTCCCCCCTTACCCTCCTGTTTGCCCCTCATATATTGCGAAATATATATGTATAATTATTTATATATGAAAATTAAACATTCTATTAATGCGTGTTGTTTACCCTCCCACTACCCCCCCTCCTTACCCTCCCACTACCCACCTCCTAGCCCTCCTCTTCCCCTCTTACCCCCCCCCCCTCTTCCCCACTCACCTCTTTGCCCCCCCCCCATTATATTGTGAGCAGGATGTGGAAGGTGTCAGGTGATGGATGGTTGTGTTGGGAATATTGATGAGCACGATAACTCACAACAACAACAACAACAGCAACCCTCTCTCTCTCTTATTTCATCTCTTTCTTATCCAGCGTCTGCAACTTTTTATTACGGTATGGGGGTTATTTCTTGGCCTACTCGCTCTCTCTCTCTCTCTCACTCACTCATACCCTCCCTCTCTCACAAACACATACCGGTACTCGTAAATACAACCCTATATACTGTATATATATATATATATATATATATATATATATATATATATATATATATATATATATATATATATATATATCTCACACACACACACACAATACAACACAACAAACAAACACACACAAACAAACATACACACACCTCTTTCTCTGTGCTTTCCTGTCTGTTTCAATCTCTCATATCTGGGTAGCCATTCTCGTATTCTTATTTTATCTCACTGCGACAAGCTTCTCTCATCTCTCCCTTATCCACAGTGCTCAAGGTTGATTTTAGTTGGCCAGGTTTCTTTTTATACATAGATTCATACACTCAATCTCACTCAAACTCACTCTCTCTCTCTCTCTCTCTCACGCACTCACTAACTCTAACTCCCTCTATCTCTTTCACACACACACACACACACACTCGCTCTCTCTCACACACTAACTTTAACTATGTGTCTCTCTCTATCTCACACTCATACGCATACACACAAAATCGTCTCTCTCTCTCTCTGCTGTGCTATCCTTGTCTGCCTCTTTCCTTTACCTGGGTGGTTCTGCTCTCTCACCAACCATACAATAATTAAGCCCTGACCACCCCGTTTGACTCGCCAGGTCTGTGTGGTGAGTGTATCCATGTAAATCTCCCCTCCTCCTGGTCCTCCGTCTGCATCAAGGCCTCCACATATGTTATACTTATTATTATTTTTCTTACAACCAACTCTCTCTCTCTCTCTCTTTTTTTATCTATATATCTCACTCTTACAGACACACACACACACACACACACTCTCATACATACACTCACGCACTCTCTCTCACACACACACACGCACGCACGCACTCTCTCTCACACACACACACACACACACACACACACACACACACACACACACACACACACACACTGACTAACACAGACTCAGACTATCACTATCTCTCTCTCTCTCTCTCTCTCTCTCTCTCTGTCATATCCGAGTATGGTCTTTTATCCCCATTCCACATGTGTCACAGGATTCTGGCATATTTTTTCTTCCCCCCACTCTCTCTCTCCATCATGCCTTGCCATATATAAACGACCCTCCCCCCCCCCCATCTCCCTCAGTCTTAGGCCTACATTTGGTGCCATCATTGGGTCGAGGAATGCGGGGTTTCGAACGGGAGCAATGTTGTTTGAGGACGTGAATGAGAAGGAAAACAAAATATGAACATGAAATAACCTTGTTTTGGCCAATGTAACGCTTTCAAAGACATAATGTGAACTATAAAACACAATTTAATCTTTGCAGCTACGAAAAATGTACAAATTTAGCCTGCTGTCAAAACAATTACAAAAAAAATATACTGGCTCGCGGGAAAAAAATAACACCTAG
This sequence comes from Paralithodes platypus, assembly GCA_032716605.1. Lineage (NCBI taxonomy): Eukaryota > Metazoa > Arthropoda > Malacostraca > Decapoda > Lithodidae > Paralithodes > Paralithodes platypus. The sequence goes on along the minus strand of CM064484.1, from coordinate 46,956,178 downwards.
ATGGGGATAAACGTCTTAAAAGAAGTAGGCTGAATGGGGCGGAATGGATACGACCCAGAGAAAGAAAGAGGGAGAGAGAGAATAATAAACCAGGTGGGCACCTTAAGGGGAGGTTTTTAGTTGATTCCCTAGACTTCCATCAAGCTTAAAATTACTTCCCCTAGACCCCCTTTCAAGATAAATTTGTACATTTTTCGGTAGAAAAATGTCCCGGCTGAAAGCCGGTTCCTCTTATATTACAGGCTCGCTATCGCTCGCCAGGATAAAATCGACACCTACATGGCACGAAAGGTCTTAACATTGACAGAAATGGGTCGAAAGTTCTTAAAATCGTCAAAATAATGGGGCGAACGTCTTAAAATTAGAAAAGCAATGGGGCTAAACATGAGGGAGAAAGGAGTCAAGAAAAAAAAATCTCTCAAGTGGATATCTCCCCTTAAGTGGCAGAGACGCATGCTAGTAGAGCGGGAGTCGGAGTGTGAATTATTATAATCCGTTCATTATAAGTAGGCCAGAAATCCTGACCTCCTAAACAAATGGGCTGTACATTTCCACACCTCTTCCCTGGCTGACTCTTCCCAAATGGTAGAAATGTTAGCTCGATTGCTCAAGTCGTTTTGCAGTTAAGGGGAGATGGGCCGGTTTTCTGGACCACTTTCTCCCTCATGTTTAGCCCCACTAGTTTTCTGATGCTAAGATGTTTTCCCCATTAGTTAGTCGATTATAAGACCTCTCGCCCCATTTTGTTGTCAATATATAGACCTTTCCGTGCTATTTAATTAAGTGTCGATTTTTTCCCTGGCGAACGATAGTGAGCCTGTAATGTTGGAAGAACCGGCCTTCGGCCGGAACATTTTTCTACCGAAAAATGTACAAATTAATCTAGAAGGGAGATCTAATGGATTTGTTTTTTTAATTTGATGGAGGTTTAGGGAGGAAACTAGAAAAATAATGAATGCATGCAAAAATTATGGAGGTCTAGGGAGGAAACTAGAAAAATAATTAATACATGCAAAAATCGCCCAAAAAGTGAACCATCCTCCCTTAAGGAGGTTAGTGGTCAATATTATTTGCCTGATAATAATAAATATAGTATAGGGGTGGTGCTTGATGGTGCATTGCAAGATCACGTTTTATGGATGGCTCGTTCTGTCACCTGCTGAACCGTTTTCTGTGGAAGCGGTGGGGGGGGATATTTTTATATCATTGGTTGGGTTGGGCAGACTCACTTAAAGGGAGGGAGTTCGTTTTTCTGGACCCCCTTCTCCTTCATGTTTAGCCCCATTAGTTTTGAGATTTTAAGACGTTCCACCCCATTAGTTTGTGAATTTAATACCTTTCGCCCTATTTCCTTGTCAATAATAAGACATTTCGTGCCCTACTTTAAATGGCGCATACAAATAATCGAACTTGATATTACGAAAGTAGGACCGAACTTTTAAACCCGCCTGTACATTTATCTCGCACCACACCCACTCCCTGTCAAAACTCCTCTTTCACTCCTACTCCACGTCATGTCTCTCCGGAGTATTGGACAACATTTTTCTCCAGCTAACTTTCCCTTCGCGTGTATCTGAATCGAGCCTTCTTCGTGTTTTATCCATTCTGGTTTTTTGTCTAGTCTTTTGCCGTTCCTCCACTTCTTCAGTTTAATTCGTGTTCGTTGTGTTTGTTTTGCCTTCGTCCTACGTGTTTTATCCATTGTTGTTGTTGTTGTTGTTGTTGTTGTTTAGTTGTTGTTGTTGTTGTTGTTTAGTTGTTGCCCTTTCACCTCCTCTGCAGTTAATTCGTGTTCTTTGTGTATATTTGTCCTCTCTCCCTTTCTGTATAAATCTCGTGTCTTATACCGTGTTCATTAACCCTTTCTGTACTGGCGATGTCTTCTTAATTGTATTCTAGCCATATTTAGACGCTTTTGTGCAGTTTAAGAAGGATCTGTGGTAGTAAATAGACTTAAGTGAAATAGTCCGAAGCCATTTAATTGCTGGAGTCCCATTTTGAAACTGAATAAAATCGCCTAATAGTAGTGTTGTAAGAGTGTTGGTAATCAGAAATCTGCACTAAGATATAAAGAGCCGAGATAAATTCAGATATTACAGCCCACTAATGTAAACAGACCCCCCCCCCCACCCCCAGTATCTCTCTCTCTCTCTCTCTCTCTCTCTCTCTCTCTCTCTTTTCTTTATTATACTTTTATATAATTATTGACTCGTTACATGGATTACACTATTGCATCACTCACTCACTCTCACTCTCTCTCTCTCTCTCTCTCTCTCTCTCTCTCTCTCTGCAACTCTTCTTCATGTTTCAAATCTCTTCAACGGATTATTCATATCACTTTCTCTCGCATTTAATTCTCTCAGCTATTTTACATCTCTAGATCGCCTCTCATTCATCTTTCCTATCTTTAATATCCGAAATCTGGCGCAAGCTTTCTTAGGCTCTCTCTCTCTCTCTCTCTCTCTCTCTCTCTCTCTCTCTCACACACACACTCCTTGCTATTATATAAATGGCCTTCCACTTATCTTTGCTATCCCTCTCCTCATGTTCCTTGCTATTATATAAATGGCCTTCCACTTATCTTTGCTATCCCTCTCCTCATGTTCCTTGCTATTATATAAATGGCCTTCCACTTATCTTTGCTATCCCTCTCCTCATGTTCCTTGCTATATATAAATGGCCTTCCACTTATCTTTGCTATCCCTCTCCTCATGTTCCTTGCTATATATAAATGGCCTTCCACTTATCTTTGCTATCCCTCTCCTCATGTTCCTTGCTATATATAAATGGCCTTCCACTTATCTTTGCTATCCCTCTCCTCATGTTCCTTGCTATATATAAATGGCCTTCCACTTATCTTTGCTATCCCTCTCCTCATGTTCCTTGCTATATATAAATGGCCTTCCACTTATCTTTGCTATCCCTCTCCTCATGTTCCTTGCTATATATAAATGGCCTTCCACTTATCTTTGCTATCCCTCTCCTCATGTTCCTTGCTATATATAAATGGCCTTCCACTTATCCTTCTCATTCCTTTAGTGGGGGGTTAAGGGGGGTCACCGTTTTTTGTTTTTATCTTACTCTCCTTTTCTCTCTTTCTCTGGCTTGTATCCATTCGGCCCCATTCAGTTAACTGTTTGAAGACGTTTATCCCCATCCAGGTGTCAATTTTTTCCTGGCGAGCGATAGCGAGCCAGCATTGTATGGAGAAATTCGGCTTCGCCGGAGACATTTGTTTATCGAAAAATTTACAAATTTAGCTTGCTGACATAACAAAAATATATATATGCTGGCTCACTACCGCTCGCCAGGAAAATATTGACACCTGGATGGGGGTAAACCTGTTAAAACAGTAGGCTGAATGGGGCCGAATGGATACAAGCCAAAGAGAGAGGGAGAGAAAGAGAAAAACAAGCGAGGCATGGGCTCCCTTAATATAAATACGTTCACGTTTACGTTGAGGGACCCGCAGAGGGCCGCTCTCGGGCGGCATGATATGCGGGGGTTGTGCTTTTAGGACTAATGGTTAGGGACAGGATTAGGGATGCAATGATTGGTGATCCTAGTTCTAAATGAATCAAGGGTGGGGCTATTAACTACATGAGATGGGAGGCGATTCCACTCTTGGATGCTGCGGGGGAAAAATGATTGTCTAAATATGTCCGTGCTTGCCTGATACGTGTGGTATTTTAGGTTGTGGCTGCGTCTTGTAAATCGTATACTTGTAGGGTGTCAAGTGTTCCTTTCCATGTTGACTCTTTTCCTCGTATCTAACTCTTTCTACATGCTTCACCTTTTCCTCGTCAGTGGTTTCCTATTTCACAACTATTATCTTCTGTTTGCTAGGGGAAAACCTTTCAATAATAGCAAGTAAGACAGCCCTCCACCTTTAAGGGGAGGTTTTTAGTGCGTTTCCTAGACTTCCATCAACCTTGAAATTACACCCCATTGACCCCCTTTAAAGATAAATTCGTACATTTTTCGGTAGAAAAATTTCCCGGCCGAAGGCCGGTTACTCTTTAATTACAGGCTCGCTATCGCTCGCCAGGAAAAAACCGACACCTTAATGGGACGAAAGTTCTTAAAAGTGACATAAATGGGGTGAAAGTTCTTAAAATCGCCAAACTAATGGGGCGTACGTCTTAAAATCTAAAAAGCAATGGGGCTAAACATGAGGGAGAAAGGGGTGAAGAAAAAAATCGCTCAAGTGGAAATCTCCCCTTTTTAAACTGCATAAAATCGTCTAATGTAAGCCAGAATCAAAGGTCAAAAAGCTGTCGTCGTGGTGAAGGGGTTATAAATGTACTCGTTGGAAGAGAGGTTTATCTGATCAGGCTTCCAACCCACTCTCTTCAGAAAATGTGAGTTCTCTTCTCGTGTATCTAATCTATTTCAGCTGCGTGGTGTTTCACAAGTCTTTCTTCTGGTGTTATCCATGTTTGTGGTTGTCTGTTCCTTTCTGGTTTTCTGTCTCTTTCTGTCTGTCTCGTTCCTTTCTGTCTGTGTCTCGTGCCTTTCTGTATGTGTCTCGTTCCTTTCTGTCTGTGTCTCGTTCCTTTCTGTCTGTGTCTCGTTCCTTTCTGTCTGTGTCTCGTTCCTTTCTGTCTGTTTCTCGTTCCTTTCTGTCTGTGTCTCGTTCCCTTCTGTCTGTGTCTCGTTCCTTTCTGTCTGTGTCTCGTTCCTTTCTGTCTGTGTCTCGTTCCTTTCTGCCTGTGTCTCGTTCCTTTCTGTCTGTGTCTCGTTCCCTTCTGTCTCGTTCCTTTCCATCTTTCTCGTTCCTTTCTGCCTGTCTCGTTCCTTTCTGTCTGTGTCTCGTTCCTTTCTGTCTGTGTCTCATTCCCTTGTCTCGTTCCTTTCCATCTTTCTCGTTCCTTTCTGTGTTTCTCGTTCCTTTCTGCCTACCTCGTTCCTTTCTGTGTTTCTCGTTCCTTTCTGCCTGTGTCTCGTTCCTTTCTTTCTCGTTTCTTTCTATCTTTCTCGTTCCTTTCTGTGTTTCTCGTTCCTTTCTGCCTGTGTCTCGTTCCTTTCTGTGTTTCTCGTTCCTTTCTGCCTGTGTCTCGTTCCTTTCTTTCTCGTTCCTTTCTATCTTTCTCGTTCCTTTCTGTCTGGATCTCCCTTTCATGTCTCGTTTCTCGGCTGTGTCCTTTCATTCCCTGTCTCGCATATGTTGCATAATAAATCTTTCTGGTGTGTGTGTGTGTGTGTGTGTGCAATCAGACATCTTGCAGGAGGATGACGTAAGAACCGAGACAAATTCAGACTTTACGGCTCGCGAATGTATACAGACGGCTCTTGGTCTGTCTGTCTCTCTCTCATGCACACAGTCATACACACAAACAATCTACCTACCTATCTTCCTAACTACAGTATCTCTCTCTCTCTCTCTCTCTCTCTCTCTCTCTCTCTCTCCTTCTCTCTCTCTCTCTCTCTCTCTCTCTCTCTCTCTCTCTCTCTCTCTCTCTCTCTCTCTCTCTCTCTCTCTCTCTCTCTCTCTCTCTCTCTCTCTCTCTCTCTCTCTCTCTCTCTCTCTCTCTCTCCTCTCTCTCTCTCTCTCTCTCTCTCTCTCTCTCTCTCTCTCTCTCTCTCTCTCAACACCACAACACACACACTCACTTTCTACCTGTATCTCTCTCAAGATATCAGAGTGGTCGAAAAAATGGCAGATGCTCTTCAATGTCGATAAATGTCAGGTGCTGCAGGTTGGTAGCAGAAATATGAAATACAAATATGAAATGAATGGCAAACAAATAAAAACCACAACGGTAGTAAAAGACCTAGGGGTACTAATATCTGAAAACCTAAAAACTTCCGACCAATGTATAGCAGCTGCAAATAAGGCAAACATAGCATTGGGCTTTATTAAACGAAAATTTACATATAAACATGAAAACGTAATAGTGCCACTGTTCAAAAGTATGGTGAGGCCCCACCTTGAATATGGTGTGCAGTTCTGGTCACCTTATCTGATCAAGGACATTGTAAGACTCGAGTCAGTACAGCGTAGAGCGACGAAGATGATACCCTCATTAAGAAATAAACCATATGAAGAAAGACTTAAACGATTGAACATGTTCTCATTAAAAAAGAGGAGGTTGAGGGGTCAGCTTATTGAGTGCTTTAAGATACAAAAAGGTTCGACAAAGTCGATGTAAATGCACTATTCACATTAAACAATACTAATCAAACTCGCGGAAATGGAATGAAATTAAAAACCAAAAAGGCAAACCTAGATGTCACAAAGAGTTTCTTCACCTACAGTGTGGCGACAGAGTGGAATAAACTACCAGCGAGAGTGGTGGAGAGCGACACAATAAACGCTTTCAAGGGAAGGCTTGACCTCTATCTGCAGAGGGCTGGGGTGATATGGAAAACAAAAACAAAAAATTTAAGATTTCTTACTCTCGTTTTCTATACTCCTGTGTTTGGTGTCTGTCTGTCTGTCTGTCTGTCTCTCTCTCTCTCCTCTATACATTTCTCCAACAGATACCGGTACTCCAGTTCCCACTCATATGCATCTCTCTCTCTCTCTCTCTCTCTCTCTCTCTCTCTCTCTCTCTCTCTCTCTCTTCTTTATATTTATCTTCAACCAATTCTTCAGCTCCCTCTCTTCGGCATATTGTGATTTTAAGGGGGCTCACCGGCTTTTTTTTTTACCTTTCTCTCATTTTCTCTCTTTCCCTGGCTTGTATCCATTCGGCCCCATTCAGCCAACTGTTTTAAGACTTTTACCCCATCCAGGTGTCGATTTCTTCCTGGCGAGCGATAGCGAGCCATTATTGTATGGAGAAATCCGGCTTCGCCGGAGAAATTTTTCTATCGAAAAATGTACAAATTTAGCTTGCTGTCAAAACAAAAATATATATTACCGGTATATGCTGGCTCGCTACCGCTCGCCAGGAAAATATTGACACTTGGATGGGGGTAAACTCTTAAAACAGTAGGCTGAATGGGGCCGAATGGATACAAGCCAAAGAGAGACGGAGAGAAAGAGAAAAAAAGGTGGGCTCCCTTAATTAACGTGGTTTTTCATCAGGCCATCTTGTCTCTCACCCAACTTCCCAAATTTAAATCTATTTTTTGTATTTTTGTTTTCATCTCTCTCTATGCTCAGTTTATTACTCTACTAACTCGGTAACTCCTTTATACTTTTCTTCAACAGATTCTCCAGTTCCCACTCACTCTCACTCTCTTTCTCTCTCGCCTTTAAAAATTTCTTCACCAGATTCTCCACTTCCCATTCTTATGCATCTCGCTCTCTCTCTCTTTCTCCCTCACTATATCTCACTTTCTCTCTCCCTCTCTCTCTCTCGTCCAGCTTGTCATGCAGCAGACTGGGGTTCAATCCTCACCCCGAGACGTTATAGACTGCATCACCGTTGATCAAAGAAAGTCTTAACCCGACCCTCGTGTCAAAACCTCAAATTGTGAACGTCGACACATCTTTTGTGCTAATAAAGAATAATAAAGGTACAAAAATAATACTTGCGTTAATATACAGACCTCCAGCTCAATCAGTGCAAACTGACCGAGAAATTTACGAACAAATTGCAGATGTAAGTAACTCACAAGATACCGTAATTTTTGGCGACTTTAATTTACCTGTGACCAAGTGGGGCGATACTCTTACTTCACACTCCGGACATGACTTGTATACGAACTTGCAAGAGAGTTCGCTTTATCAATTTGTTCGAATGCCGACCCGTGGTAATAACGTTCTTGACATTGTACTTGCAACAAAAGAAGAATTGATAGAGAATTTGAATGTTGGTGATGAATTCAGTAACAGCGACCATCGTACGATAACTTTCACTTTAAAGTTTACTAGTAACGAACCAAATAGTAGCATCGAAAAAGTCCCTAATTTCAAGAAAGCAAACTTCCATAAACTTAGAGCTATGTTTAAAGAAACTGACTGGAGCTTTTTAATTAACAATAACGACATAAATACATCTTGGAAGTTATTCGAAACCACTTACCTAAAAGCAGTGCAAGACTGCATACCATCGAAAATACGGCGTCCAGGCCATAATAATAAGCCCAAATGATGGAATAAAGATATTTCAAACTGCCTGCTTGCTAAAAAATTTGCTAATGATAGATTAAAATCCTCACAAAATGACGAAGAACGGGTGAAATTTGTAGAGCTACGACGCAAAGCCAAAAAGTTAATTAAGCAAAGTAAAAAGACCTTAGAGTTACATATTGCGAATCAAAGTAAAACAAACCCGAAAGAATTCTATAGTTATATCAGAAAGAAAAAAGTAGTTACTTCAACTGTTGGACCGTTAGTCGATGAAAAAGGAGAATACACCAAAGATGAAGTACAAATGAGTAATGCCCTCAATACCTTCTTTGCATCAGTTTTTACAACAGAAGACCTCAGTGATATCCCTACACCATCGCCGATTCAGATTGATAATTCAGATGTTCTAAGCAATATCACCGTTACAGAGAGAGAAGTATTGAATTGTTTAGATAAACTCAAGGTAAATAAAACGCCAGGACCTGATACAATCTCGCCTAGAGTTCTAAAGGAAGCTAAGAATGAGCTCTCCAAACCACTGACATTACTATTCAATAAATCCTTGCAGTCTGGAACTATGCCTGATCAGTGGAAGCTAGCCAACGTAACACCGATATTCAAAAAAGGCAGCAAATCCCTACCCAGTAACTATCGTCCAATTAGCTTAACCTCAGTTGTATGTAAAATGCTAGAAACGGTCATACGAGACAGACTCGTAAATCACTTAGAGGAAAATAACATACTTAAAGATACTCAACACGGCTTTCGTAAAAAACGTTCCTGTTTAACAAACCTCTTAGACTTCTTCCACGATATCCTCAACCTCTACGATGAGAGTAAAGCTGTAGATATTATATACCTTGATTTTCAAAAGGCCTTTGACAAAGTTCCCCACAAACGTTTACTGCTAAAACTAAAAGCGCATGGAATACAAGACGGTGTGTTGAAATGGATAGAAAATTGGCTCAGCAACAGAAAGCAAAGGGTAGTCATAAACGGTAAGGCATCTAAATGGACCAATGTAAGTAGCGGGGTACCCCAGGGATCGGTACTAGGACCAATTCTCTTTCTAATTTACATCAACGACATAGATGAGGGTCTCACCTGTACAATCTCAAAATTTGCTGACGATACAAAAATTGCAAATAGCGTACTCTCAAAAGAACAAGTTAACGATATGCAACACAATCTAGATAAATTGTCATGTTGGGCCCAAATTTGGCAAATGAGTTTCAATGCGGATAAATGTAAAGTACTACATGTCGGATACCTAAATGAGAAAGCAAACTATTCGATGAATGGCACTCAGCTTAAGAATGTAAACAGAGAAACTGATCTGGGAGTAACAATATCGAGTAACCTAAAACCGAGTCAACAATGTTCAGAAGTTGTTAAGAAGGCAAACAAAATAATTGGCTTTATAGGCAGGTCATTTGAGCATAAATCCAAAGAAGTTATCCTAACCCTTTACAATTCCTTAGTCCGCCCTCTTCTGGAATACTGCGTTCAATCCTGGTGCCCTTATTACCAAAAAGATATAAACAAGCTAGAACGAGTTCAACGTAGAGTTACCAAAATGATACCTAGCCTAAAGAACAAACCATACGAAGAGCGTCTTAGAGAATTAAATCTATTTCCTTTAACCCAGCGCAGATTAAGAGGCGACTTAATTCAAGTGTTCAAAATCATCAAAGGCATCGACAATATGAACTGTAGTAAGTACTTCACTATCGACCAATCTAATTACACGCGGGGAAACGGTTGCAAAATTATTGGTAAATCTTTTAACTCGCACGAATCTAAGAATTTCTTCTTCAATCGAGTTGTCAACTTGTGGAATGGGCTTCCCCGAGACGTTATAGACTGCAGCACCGTTGATTCATTTAAATTCCGCCTAGACAAATATCTCGCATCAAACCCGCGACTGACTGCGTTTGTAAATGAATAACTTTATCCTCCCCTCAGTTACTAACCCATATGTCCCCTACTAACTTCCTAGTCCTGCCACGTTAGTGGCAGGGCAGTAGTTCCCTTTCCAATGTTCCCTTACCCACTCTAAACCACTGTTTGGACACTTGATCCTCAGTGTTTTGGAGGACAAGCAACCTAGAAGGGTCACTAGACCTGTTGTTGCTTGATTTCCTTTGTACTCCTTTGTACTCCTATTCATTTAAACTCCGCCTAGACAAATATCTCTCATCAAACCCGCGACTGACTGCGTTTGTAAATGAATAACTTTATTTTATCCCCTCCTCAGTTACTAACCCATCTGTCCTCTACTAACTTCCTAATCCTGCCACGGACATTAGTTCCAGGGCAGTAATTCCCTTTCCAATGTTCCCTAACCCACTCTAAACCACTGTTTGGACACTTGATCCTCAGTGTTTTGGAGGACAAGCAACCTAGAAGGGTCACTAGATCTGTTGTTGCTTGATTTCCTTTGTACTCCTTTGTAGGTTGGTGAAAAGTTTTCCTGAGATATAGCTGGCGGTTACCAATTCCCCTTGAGCAAAGGAGATGGGTAATGTTCTTGGGCATTACATGAGCGCTTGGCTATATTGAATCTCCTTGAAAGGGGAGAGAAATGGCGCTTAATTAGATGATGATGATGATGATTATTATTATTATTGCTATCATCATTATTATTATTATCATTATCATTATTATTATTATTATTATTACTACTACTACTATATGTATTACTAATATTATTGCTACTATTATTATTATACATACTATTATTTATATTTGTTATTATTCACCAAATCCTTTAGTTCCCACTCTTTTGCATGTTGTGATTTTCATGCGTTTTCCATCAGGGGATCTTGTCTCTCTCCCAACTTCCCAAATTTTATATCAGAGCTTTGGTACAATTTTCAGTCTGGCCTTTATCTCAACTCGTGTTTGGCATACCTAGCTCGCTCTCGCTCTCTCTCTCTCTCTCTTCGTTAGGTAAGATAAATATAATGATTTCTCTATTATCTATCTATCTATCTATCTATCTATCTATCTATCTATCTATCTATCTCTCCCTCTTGCTTAGGGAAGATAAAAATCGGCCCCTCTCTCTCACACACTCTCACTCTCTAACACACACACACACACACTCTCTCTTGCTTAGGGAAGATAAAAAATCGACCCCTCTCTCTTCTCTCATACACTCACTCTCTCAAACACACACACACACTCTCTCTCTCTCTCTCTCTCGGTTAGGCAAAATATAAACTTTCTCTATAAGTCCATTTTTATTGACTGATTAATTCACATTATCTTGCAGCTTATTCACTCCTTTTTACATCTCCAAATCTTATCTCCTACCCATCTTCCAAATCTTTAATGTTATTTGATTGTTTTCTATTCTGGATCCCCATCTTCTTAATGTTTAGCCCCATTAGTATTGAGATTTTAAGTCAGTTTGGTAATGTAATGACCTCTCTCCCTATGTCCTAGTCAATATTAAGAACTTCGTGATATTTAGGTATCGATTTATTCCTGGCGAGCAATAGCGAGTCTATAATTTAGGAAGTAAGACCGGGAAATTTGTGTAAAAAAAATAAATATATAAATACCGGTATATATATACAGTATATATATAATAATAATAATAATAATAATAATAATAATAATAATAATAAATCAATCTCAAAGTTTTTTCCCCCTCTTTTTAAGCTTGAGGGAGGTCTATGGGGAGGAACTAAAAAAAAAAATAGATACGTAAATAAATAAACTAATGAATATATAAACACATACATAAACATCTCCCCCTCATACCACGACTCCTTTGTTCTTGTTCTTGTGTTCTGTTTGCTGTGGTCTCTTTCATTCGTGTTCTCCAACTTTAGTCTCAGCTCTCTGTCAAAAAATCTCTGCTGTTCGTTTACCCATCTGTTGTGTTAGGTTGGGTGTTTTACTTGTTCTTATTATTATTGTTGTTTTGACTGTTTATCGTATGCGTTTATTATTATTTATTCTATATGATTTGAGTGTTGTTATTATCATTAGTATTACTGTTAACAATATTATTATATATATATTATAATTATCCTAACTTTTTATATTATGCATTTATTAGTAGTGGAGAAGGAGGTGGGGATCAGGAGGTCAGAAGTGGGTGAAGCCATGAACAGAGTTAAGTTGGAGAAAGCACCAGGAACAGATGGAGTGTGTGGGGAAATGTTGAGGTATGGTGGTGAGATAGTGATGGAATGGGTATGGAAAATGTGCAAACTAGCATGGGAGAAGGGGAGTGCACTTTTTTTTTTGTCTTTTTTTTTTTTTTTCTATATTCCAACTTACTCCCTCTCGGGCATAGGCTGAGAGTCTGGACATTCACAGCTGTGCAATGAGCAGTGAAGCCCGTGAGGTCTTGTTCCAGTCTAGGGAGTGAGGCATGTGAAGCACGTAGAGTACAACGAGCACCTGCCATCTTGCCTTCACATGAGGCACGGTGCTCACTCATGGTCCGAAGCGACCCCATCTCTGAAGCCACCTCGTTCCCGTGCTTCACTGTCTCACCCTCTGCACTCGGACACTCACTCGGACACACACACACAACGCCTCCTGTTGAGCAAATAACTCACCAGGCATTGCACCCCTATAGCATATTTTGAATATGGGAATATTCATACAGTGCTATTTAATCAGGGAACAATGAGGGTATTTTATTAGCGTTTCGGTGGGCTTTGTGGTAATGCACTGATACTAGGTACAGCACAAATTCCATCCCAATAATATCTTCCAATTGATACATCGGGATTTGAACCCGGGACCTTTGGATTACTAGGCCAGTGGCAAGACCACTCCGCCACACCTCCCCTGATGACTGTAAGACAGGCATAATAGTCCCCCTATATAAGGGCAAAGGGGAAAGAGGAGTGTGTGGTAACCACCGAGGAATATGTCTTCTAAGCGTAGTAGGGAAGGTGTACAGTAGGGTAGTGATTGAGAGAGTGAGAGTGAGAACGGAGAAATGGATAGGTGAAAAGCAGGGAGGGTTTAGGAAGGGAAGAGGATGTGTAGATCAGATTTTTACCCTAAATAATTGTGTTGTAGAGAAATACCTGGAGAAGCAACAAAAGGTGTATGTTGCTGCCTGTACTGCTGTTTGCTGATGATACAGTTCTGATGAGTGATAATGAATGGGAGTTGCAGGGTCTGGTAAATTTGTTTGGAACAGTGTGCGAAAAACGGAATCTGAAGGTAAATGCGGGGAAGAGCAAGGTTATGGTCTTCGTAAGGGGTGAAGCCACAGAGTGTGAGGTGAAGTTGAACGGTCAGGCTATGGAGATTGTCAGTTCATTTAAGTATCTGGGTAGTGTGTTGAGTAAAGATGGGACTATGGATGAAGAAGTGCGGGAGAGGGTGCAACAGGGTGGTAATCCCGACACCGACTTACGGAAGCGAAGCATGGACGTTTGAGAAGAGACTCAGACCAAGAGTGAGAGGGGTGGAAATGAGTTACTTAAGAAGTGCATGCGGAGTTACATGGAGGGATAGACAGACGAATGAGGAAGTAAGGAGGTGTGGTGTGGAGGTAGATGTGCTGGAAAGTGTGAAAAGGAACACCTTGAGATGGTTCAGCCATATGGAACGTATGGGAAGCGAGAGAATGACTAAGAAGGTGTACGAGAGCGAGGTGGAAGGACAGAGAGGGAGAGGTAGACCAAAAGAGAGGTGGAAGGATGGAGTGAGGAAGTATATGGATGAAGGCGGTGCTGGTTGGGAGGAGGAGCGTCGACTGAATGGGGACAGGTGCATGGGGGCGGTTCGTTCGTAGCCACCCCTTCGGGGGTCACGGTGTCAGGCAATAGATAGATAGATTTATTTTCATATAATTAATATTAGCACACTATTTGTTGTGTATCGTATCAGTGTATCTATGTATGTTTCTATGTATCGGTGTATCTATGTAAAACTATGTAAATCTCTCTTCTCTATTTTTTATCCTCCTCTTCAAAAGATTCCTCAAAGCACTTTAGTCTGGCATCTTATTCACTCATTTGTCAATCAGAGAACCTTGTCTCTCATCCATCCTCCCAATCTTTAATAGCAGAGTTACCCCACCATTTTTATTCGGCCCGTTTTTTGCTTTTGTTTTTTTTCCCCTGGTATTCTGTTGTGCTCTTTCATTCATCTTACCTCATCTTTAGTCTCGGTTCTTTGGCAAAATATTTCTGTTCGTTTTCTCGTGCACCGGGGTTTCTTTTCTATTTCCTTTTGAATAACCAGTTTTAAAAATGCAATTTATCTTTCCTTCTTTTGTGTATATCATCATTATCTCTGCCAAATGGAGTTTGCAAACTTGTTGTGAGCATCGTTGTCTGTTTGTAAGCAGGGTTTCTTAAAAAATAATGGACGGATTTAAACGAAAATTCAAAGCCCAGCAAGGTTAATCACTTCCAACTTTTTCGTGTACGGTAATTGCTGGAGGGAACAGAGGGTGGGGAGAGAGCCTTTCCTTTTCTATCCTATCGTTCAACTTTCCTTTTTAATCGGATATGCCATCTCTACTAGAATTAAGTCCTGACCACCTCGTTTGGATCGTAAGGTCTGTGTGGCCAGTGTATCTATGTAAATCTATGTAAATATCTCTCATGATCTTCACCTATAGGTGAAGGTTTGCATGAAATTTTATTTCCATTTCTAAGTTTCTATTAAATTCCTTCAGGTGGTTTCCAATATCTATCTATTGCCTGACACCGCAATCCCCGAAGGGGTGGGCACGAACGAAATACCCCCATGCACCTTGGTCTCCAGTCAGTCGACGCCCCTCCTCCCAAACAGCACCACTTTCACTCATATACTTATTCACTCCATCCTTCCACCTATCTCTCGGTTTACCTCTCTCTCCCTCTCTGTCCTTCCACCTCGCTCTCGTACACCCTCTTAGTCATTCTCTCGTTTCCCATACGTTCCATATGGCCGAACCATCTCAAGATGTTCCTTTTCACACTTTCCAGGCACATCTACCTCGACACCACACCTCCCTCTTACTTCCTCATTCGTCTGTCTATCCCTCCATGTAACTCCGCACGCACTTCTCAAGTAACTAATTTCCTCCCCTCTCACTCTTGGTCTGAGTCTCTCCACCAACGTCCATGCTTCGCTTCCATGCTTCAATGTCGGGATTACCACACTGTCATGAAAGGACTTCTTTACTTCCATGCTGACCACCCTATTTCTTGCTACTGCTTTCAGCGTTCCTAAACACTCATCCCCTGTTACACCCTCTCCCTCACTTCTTCATCCATACTCCCATCTTTACTCAGCACACTGTTCAGATATTTATATGAGCTGACATTCGCCATACCCTGACCGATCAACCTCCCCTCACACTCTGTGGCTTCACCCCCTTCGAAGACCATAACCTTGCTCTTCCCCGCATTTATAGTAAACTCACACATAATAGGAAAGTAAAAATAAAAAAAACCACACACACACAAGGGGACATCACACACCCCTGTTTCAACCCAACATTCATATCAAAGAACTCGCACTGCTCATTCTCCCCACGTACTGATGCCTTTGCACCCTCATACATGTTCTTCACTGATATCAGCAACTTGCCATCTACTCCGTATATTAAGAACATAAGAACATAAGAAAATGGGAGTCTGCAGAAAGCCGATTGGCCTAAGCAAGGCAGATCCCTGTCCCACACAACCCCAATTACAAAGCCCAATTATAGGCTCAACACTCTAATACCCTGAGGATCATCTTACCAAAACGGTTAGAGATTAACGCAGGATTACGGGGGTCTGCAGAGCGCTGATTGGCCCAACCCTGCTGATCCCCCTTCACACCCAACCCTTCTCGTCCATGTGCTTATCCAATTTTATCTTAAAGCTCCCTATCGTTTTTAATCCCACTATAGCACTTGGTAGTCCATTCCACCCATCTACAACTCTGTTACCAAACCAATATTTGCCTATATCTTTTCTGAAACGAAATTTATCTAATTTGAAACCATTGGTACGAGTTCTTTCGCTATCACTGAGCTTTAGTACATTTGTCATGTCCCCTTTGTTAATCCCACTAACCCACTTGAACACCTCTATCATATCCCCTCTAACTCTGCGTCTCTCTAACGAATGTAAGCCTAATTTCTTCAACCTTTCTTTATACGGAAGATTTCTAATATTATGGATCATTTTTGTCATTCTACGTTGTACTCTCTCCAATGAATCTATGTCCATTCTGTAATAAGGACACCAAAATTGAACAGCATAATCCATATGGGGTCTCACTAATGACAAGTAAAGTTTTAAGATAACATCAGCAGTTCTGTTACTCACACTCCTTGAGATGAACCCGAGAATCCTGTTTGCCTTGTTTCGAACGCTTATACACTGTTGTCTAGGCTTCAAATCATTGCTAACAAACACACCTAGATCTTTCTCACAATTCGAGTTTTCTAATTCCACATTAGCTAGTTTATATTTAACATTTGTATGCATCTTCCCTATCTTTAATACCTTGCATTTGTCAATGTTAAACTTCATCTGCCAATTTACTGACCATTCGTGTAAGGTATCTAGATCCCTTTGGAGGCACTCTATATCTCTATCTGAATCAATTGTTCTCCCCATTTTGGTATCGTCTGCAAATTTACTTATCCTACTAGTTATACCTAAATCAAGGTCATTTATGTATATAACAAACAACAGAGGACCTAATACAGATCCCTGGGGGACACCACTTTTGACTGCTCCCCATTCTGACATCGTACCATTTATGCTGACTCTCTGCTTCCTACCAATTAGCCATGACCTAATCCATCCCAACAACGCCCCACCTATTCCATGCGCCTCAACCTTTCTCATCAATCTCTCATGGGGGACTCTGTCGAAAGCTTTACTGAAATCTAAATATATTATATCATATGACTTTTCATTATCTACTGCTTCATATACCTCTGAGAAAAAACTAAGCAAATTAGTAAGGCAAGAACGTCCCTGAGTGAATCCATGCTGAGAAGAATTTATTAAATTAAATGTATCTAAGTGGTTTCTAATTTTACTAGCAATAATTGACTCTAGTAGCTTTCCTATGATTGATGTAAGACTAATGGGACGGTAATTGGATGCTATTGATTTGTCACCTTTTTTGAAGATCGGAACTACGTTTGCAAGCTTCCAAGCTTCTGGAACTATACCTGTCTCCAATGACTTGTTAAATAAAAATGTTAATGGGTAACTTAACTCATCCCTACATTCTTTTAATACTCTAGCATATACCTCATCAGGACCAGGCGATTTATGAGGTTTCAGTCTGTCAATTTCCTTAAGCACATCATTTCTACTTATAGTAACCGTACTTAACCTATTTTCTATACTATCGCTATATACCTTACGGACTTCTGGAAACTGTGCCAAATTTTCATTAGTGAAAACGGAAAGAAATTGACTATTTAATGTACTGCACATTTCTAAATCATTTTCTGTCATTTCTCCTATCGAAGTTTTAAGGGGACCAATTACATCTCTAACCTTGGATTTATATAGTTGGTAAAAAGCTTTAGGATTATTTTTGAGTCATTGGCAACCTTAATTTCATAATTTCTTTTTTCTTTCCTAATATCCTTTTTTACCTGTCTCGATAGATTCTGATAGTAAGCAAGTAGGTGAATTTCGCCTTTTCTAATTTTTCTATATATTCCTCTCTTTTGTCCTAGAAGATCTAATAGTCTATTATTCATCCATTTGGGTTGGTTCTGTGTTGATCTAAATTTTCTTTTGGGGATGTATTTATTTTGTGCATTGAATACTGACTTGATAAAATTATCGTATGTATCTACCAAGGTTGACGTCTCTTCCTGACTTAAGATGACAGGTGCCTGAGAAGGGGTACACTCATTTGGACACCTGGATCGACTTAATTTTTTGACCATAGGGTCCGCTAATAGGGCTCTTCTTAACCCACCATAATTGGCTTTTCTAAAGTCAGGTATTAATGTTGTATTCTCTCTGGTATTACCTTTCCATTGTATATTAAAATACACAGAATTGTGGTCACTATTTCCTAGGTGGTCCCCTATCTCTACATTATTTACCATATGTTCATTGTTACTGAAAACTAAATCGAGAATATTATTACCTCTAGTCGGCGTATCTATGAATTGAAATAAAAAACTATCTTGTACTACCTCTATAAACTCCTCAGAATCAGAGTCTCCTATTTGATGCTGCCAATCTATATTCGGAAAATTAAAATCCCCCATAATGCACACATTGCTAAACCTTGATGCCATTTTAATTTCCTCCCATAATGACGTTCCGTCATTTCTACTCCTATTTGGCGGTCTATACATAACTCCAATAACTATGGTCTCACTACCTTCGTTAACCTCTACCCAAACACTTTCATTATCGTTATTTAGTCTAATACCTGATTTAATACAGCTTTTTAATGTACTCCTGACAAACACTGCTATACCCGCCACCCCTCTTACTTGTTCGGTCATATTTAAACAAACTATATCCTGGTATATCAAATTCTGCTAAAAAATGCCTGGTTTCTGTATTAATCCACGTTTCAGTTAGCGCTATTATGTCTATATTTTCTTTGCTAACAAGGGCTCTAAGTTCGTTCATTTTGTTACATAGACTCCTACAGTTTGTGTAATATACTCTCAATCTACTTCTTCTCCTTATACCCAATTTACCTTTGTTTTTAGCGACATTTCCATCTTCCGTTGCACCATCACTACTATCATTTGCATTATAGTCATCATTTTTAGCATGAGACTGAATATCCTTATCGCTTTCGCCTGACGCTAAAATTGTTCCATTTAACCTCTCATTTACACTCTCAATATTTCTGTTCAAAACCCCACAACCACCCTATCTAAAGAACTAGCTAATGTAGAAACCCCTAACCGTGAAAGATGAACCCCATCCCTTGCGTACATCCCATCTCTCCCATAGAAACTATCCCAGTTATCAATGAATGGTATTGCTTTTTCTTTGCAATATTTCTCCAAACGGCAATTGACACCAATCGCCCTGGATGTCCATTCCTTGGGAACTCCTCTTCTGGGTAGGATACAATGTACTACAGGGATCCCTCCCTTCATCCTAACTTTATCTAACACATCCCGATACTGCTGCAGCAGTTCCTCACTTCTACCCTTACCAACATCGTTACTCCCGGCACTGAGACAGAGAATGGGGGTTATCTCCACTATCTTCCAAGATGTGGTCCATCTTCTCTAAAACCCTCCCAACTCCATGGCCAGGCAGACACACAACCTTCCTAAGTTTAGTGCGGGTAGCCCTAACTAAATGTCTTACCATGGAGTCGCCCACAATCGACACAGACTTACCTTCTCGGGACACAGACTTGCCTTTCCCTCGGGAGGATCCAGCAGCTGCAGTTGGAGAACCCCCGGTGGTGGCAGAAGCTCCCTTGGTGGTGGTGGTGGTGGGGGTAGTGGTGGTGGTAGGTAGCACAGCGTCAGAGGTTGGAGCTGAGTCGGCGGCAGGCACTTCGGTTATCCCTCCCTTATCCTGACTATCTTTTCCCTCACATTCGTCTCGCAAAGGAGAGAATGTATTTGTCACACTCATACCTATTCTACTATCCTGCTTCTTGAGTGTGACTTTCCCACCCGTATTTTTAACAACCTGCCATGAATACAATTGTTCATCAACTTCCTCCCTTTTCCCCTTACTTGACTTTATTTCCTCTTGGCTAAGCTTGAAAGCTAGATTTTCGTCTTTAATCAAATCCACTTCCCTCTGAAGTTTAACATTAACCTTAACCTTTGAACCTTGTAACCCATAATTAAGCATAGTATTAGAAAAACAATAGAAACAAGAACAAAAATAAAAAATCAATTAATGAATCAAAGACAAATTATCAAAAATCTCCCACCATTAATGAGTATCGGCAGTAAAAAATTATCGCCAAACTAAATTAAGGGGGGGGATGACGTATTTATTGGCTCATTTATGTATCTATACATTAGTTTTGTTTTTAGTTCCCTCCATCAAACTTAAAAAAACACCCACCCAAGACCCTCCCTTAAAGATAAATTTGTAATTTTTGTTATTGAAATATTCCTCTTAAATTCAGCCTCGATATCGCTCGCCAAGTAAAAATAGACACCTAAATAACACGAAAAGTCTTAATATTGACAAAGAAATGGGGTGAAAAGTCTTCAAATCTCCAACCTAATGGGCAGAACGTCATAACATCTGAAAACTAATGGGACTAAACATGAGGAAAAAGGGGGACCATAAAAACGCCCCATCTACCCTTAACAATGACGCCAAACATCAGAGAAATAGATTATCATATTCCTCCAATATCGTGTGTTCATTGCTAGAGAACTTTATTTACATAATAGAGCAATGCAAATTTCGTCATAAATACCGTATATATTATTAATCCAATGATAAAGACTGTGATATGTCAATTATGTAATCAATCATATGCCTTCGTATTGTTTTATTTGGTGTAACACACACACACACACACACTTAGTACTCTGTATTGGGAGCGCTAGCTCTGGTGTCGGGGGTTCAATCCCACGCGCCGGCAGGGGAAGTTCTCTCAAAAACTTTCCCTGGCCGTGAAGGCAAGGTCTGGACGGACCGCCTCGGGGGGCCCACAAAGTCTCCTGCCCACGTCCTACTCCTTCGGGAGTATGTAGGCGCTCTCGTTAGCAGCCTGGATCAGTCTATTGATCCCTTAGGATAAGATCTAGGTTAAGTCTGTGTATTTTCAGCCCCATTGGCTGCCGGCTTGAAAAAAACCCACGCACCCTCAAGTAGAAATCTCCCCTTAATGTGTCAGTGTGCATCACACACACACACACACACACACACACACACACACACACACACAGAGCCCGTAGCCTAGTAGGTAGAGCTCTCGTCTCACACACGAGGGGTCGGGGGTTCAATCCCCGGCCGGGCGGAGACAAATTGGGCTTGTCTCCTTTCATGTGTTAGCCTCAGTTCACCTAGCTGTAAATAGGTACCTGGAATAAGTGGACAACGTTGTGACGTCCCATCTGGGGTTGGCAAAAATGGTACAAGGCGAGATGGGTATCATATGGTTCACCTAAGCTGATGGCTACCTAAGCCTTCGGGCGAGACGGTACCGTCTATAGTGAGAATGGTACCATACAGATCCACCCTAAGCCTTCGTTTCCGATGTCGCCAATTGGCTAAAAATACAGACTACACACACATCCACAGCCATTCCAACGATACATATAACACCTACACATATAGGAGGCGGGAAATAACGAGCATGCTCACTCCCGCAATACAACTAGAGTAAGTACACACACACACACCTGGATTCCTGGATTGTAGTTTAGAACCGAAGTCCTGGGCCACGCTGGTGCGCCGCCCTCAGTAGTTCCTCGCTCTGGTTTGATGTAGCAGGCTGTTTCCATCGGACGTTTGGTAATAGTGTGGCAGCGATGGTTTGTCGGGTATTGTTCGTAGGAATTTGTCCAATCCAGTCTTGAAACTTAAGAGAGAGCCTGTGTGTTCTCTTAGTTGCTTGGGGAGACAGTTATATATCCTTGGACCGTGTACAGCCATTGAATTCTCTTTCAAGGTTTGTAAGCTCATCCTTGTTCTCACTAAATGCGGAATAATGCCAAAATTTTCTCTTCTACTGCTGTATGTCGTCCTGATTTCATCTTCGTTTTCCAGATTTGGTATCATTTCGTTAATTATTTTCCACACGTACATTGCTACATATCTCTCCCTTCTTCTCTCCAATGAGTACATGTCTAAATGCTGTAGTCTCTGCCAGTAGTCCATGTTGTTCAGTCCTTCGATTCGGGCCATGTACGTTCGTTGTACTGCCTCCAGTTTTCTGATTTGGCCGATGTTTGTGGGGTTCCATAACTGGCAGCAGTATTCAACCAATGGTAGTATCAGGGCCCTGAATAATACTATTAACGCACGTGGTTCTCTTGTTTTGAATGTTCTAAAAATCCATCCTATATTCTTTCTGGCCTTCGCTACAGTATTATCAATATGACGGTCGAAGCTAGCGTCGTCGCTTATTGTTATTCCCAGATCCCGCAAGTGGTTGCTTTGGATTATAATTCCTCCTTCTGGTGTTGTATAGTCCTTGTCGGCCACTTCCTGCTTCGGGTGTCGATATCTCAATAACTCGAATTTTGTGCTATTGAATATCATATTATTCATTTCTGCCCAGTTACATATCGTCTTCAGGTCATCTTGTATCATTTTATAATCATCTTCCCTTCTCAGAATGCCCAGGAGTCGAGTGTCGTCTGCGAATGAGGTTGTTTTACAGTACTGTATACTCTGGTCGATATCACTGATATATATGAGGAAAAGCAAGGGGCCAATCACCGACCCCTGTGCCACACCACTTCTCACTCCAGACTTCTTGGATTCGCTTCCTTCGACCATTACCGATTGACTTCTATTAGTGATAAAGCTCCCGATCCACTTGTGTAGCCTACCTCTAATCCCAATATGTTCCAGTTTTTGCAATAAGATCGAGTGGTCAACCTTGTCGAAAGCTTTAGAGAAGTCCAGGTAGACTGCATCTGCACCATCTCCATCCTCTAGAGCACTCAAAATATCCATCCTGTGTTGAAGAAGCTGCGACACGCACGATCTTCCGCTTCTAAATCCGTGTTGACCTTTGTTATAAAGCGATTGTTCCTCCAGATATTTGGTTACTTTTTTTACAACTATCCTCTCGAATATTTTAATTACGTGTGAAGTAAGAGCCACCGGTCTATCATTTTTTGGTTCCGTTCTCGGCCCACTTTTATAGATGGGTGATATTTGTCCGTGTTTTAAGAGACTAGGTATTTCCCCAGTATCCAGCGACTTTCTCCATATCATGTGCAGTGGTTTGGATATAATGGAGGCACACTGCTTCATGAGTATTGCTGGTATACAGTCTGGTCCTGCAGCGGCATATGTGTTCATTTCTCGTATGGATGTCTCTATATCTGTCCTATCGAACTCTACATCGCTCAATTGTGATTCTGTGGGCGGTGTTGTTGTATGCCACTGATTCACTGTATCTAGTTTTGGTGTACTAAATGCAGACACATACTGGTGGTTAAGGGCTTCGCTCATTTTTTGTGGATCACTGGTGAGGTATCCATTGTACTTGAGTGGTCCTATGGTTGTTCGCATGCTTGCTTTTTTCTTGGCATACTTAAAAAAGTATTTTGGGTTCTTGTCAATGTTGTCCACAGCTCTCCGTTCTTCAGATTTTGCTTCTCTGTCGTACGACTGTTCGAGGTCTCTTTCGATACGTGCTAATTTTTGCTTTATCATATTCTCTTCTTCGCTTTCCACTAATCGTTTATTTAATTTTGTCCTCTTCCTCATCAGTATTTTCCGCTCTCTTGGGATTGTGTATTCTCGTGGTTGTCTCTTACTTGGGATATTCGCTACACATATGTTCAGGAGCTTGGAACTAAAATGTTGGTACAACTCGGTGCTTGTCCGTCCTTCCATCTCTCCATGCCAATCCGTATTGGATATTTCATTGTTGATGGTTTTCCAATCTATGTCATCCTGGAAAAAATTTAAGGATCGGAAGTCTTTTGTGTTCGCCATAGATTTTTGTGGTTCTCGACTTGCTTGCAATGTTGTTTCAATCACCATAAGTCGGTGATCTGAGATATCTGTCTCTTCGAGCCTTATGTCGCTTATAATTTCTTCATCGTTGGTGAGAAATATGTCCAAAATATTGTTTCTTCTTGTTGCTAAATGTATTATCTGTTTCAGCATTAAGTCTTCCATCATTTTGAATAGTATATTAGCTTGTGATCGGTCTTCTGATGTTCCCCCATATATAGTTGACTCATTCCACTGTATATTTGGTAAATTGAAATCCCCATTAATCACTATTGTAGGTTCGGGATTTCCCAGTTTTCCTACTTCTGACTCGATAGTTTTGATAACCTCTGACATGTTTTCTGTTGAGCATCTTGGTGGTCTGTATACAGTAGCTAGCATCATTTTCCACTTCTTGATATATACAATAACGTATTCTATCTCTCCATTAGAGCCTGCAGCTAGCATTTTTGCTTCTTTCGCTATGTCTTGGCGTATGTATATCAATACTCCTCCTTTTTTTCTGTCGTTCGCTCTATCAGCACGATAAATTTCATAGCCTTCGATTTTTACTTCGGCATCTCTTATTTCACTTCGAAGATGGGATTCTGTGATACAAATTAGAACACTATTATACTCAAAACCTATTTCTTCTAACATTTTAGTCTTATGTCGTTTTTTTCTCGGCATCAGGCCCTCAATATTGCAGCATATTATTGTTTGCATCCTTGCCTCCGTGTGTTTCTTTTTTATATTTTTCTGCTCTTGTATATTTGTAACACATCGTGCATTTTTCAAATGTTTAACATGTGTTTCATTGGTGCTATTAGTTAGACCTAGTTTTTTGTGATTGCTTCTGTTCCTTCATCCACCCAGCGCATCGTTCGGCGAATGACACTGAGCTTGGCTGATATGAATGTTGGGCATTTCGTATTGAACGAGGAATGTCCAGTTTCCTCTCTTCCGCTGACTGTGCAGTGATGACAAATTAGCCATTCCTTGTTTGTGCAGTTATCGGACATATGCTTCTGAGTGCAGTGGCCACAAATTGGCTCCTTTGCATGGCAGTGAGTTGTTTTATGGCCATATCCAATGCAATTACCACATCGTTGCACCCAGTAGTGATCATACACCCTACACCGCGAAAGATGTAAGTATACACGGTTTCCATTGTTCTCAATTGCTTTCCTGATGCGTGGCGATACAGAGACAACGGCAGTTTTGAAACCGGATGTGCTGGGTTTGGTAAACAGCAGTTTCATATCATTGTCTTGTTCCATCAGATCTGCTATATGTTCGTTTTTTTCTTGAAGTGACTGAATAATTTGTGAATCCTCAATGATATCTGGTACAAATACAATAGAAATTTTGGGGTTCAGTTTAATCTCACTAGCAATCTGGTGTGTATCAGCTAGTTGATCAGTTGCTTCCAGTGCTTCGACTGCTCGATCCTTCGCTGTTTTCGTAGGGAACACTAGTTTCACCGATTTCTGTTGAGTAGTCTTCATCGATACAGTTGGTATATTTTTTAGGGCAGAGATTATTTCTTTATTGTTTGAAGGGGTCGTGCCATCCTTCGGTTTTATAAATACAGCATGTTGGTTATGGTTTACTTTGGCAATGGCGTCAGCATACGATGTTTCCTCTCTTACAACATCTGAGCATTGCTTCTGTTTAGTTTCACTGTTGTTCGTCATTTTCCTAGCCAACTGGGCGACTTCTGACCTTAGTTCAGTGATTGCGGTCGTTAGTCCAGTCCATCGTTGTTCGTTATCACACGGTGTGTTGACCTGCTTCACTGCTTCACCACTGGTACTGCCATTGGATGACTCACCAGTGGTTTGCCGATTGTTGTGTATCCATTGTACTAGTTGCTGGTAGTTGTCGGTGTTTAATTTCACACAAGTTTCACATGCATATACTATCCTAGAGGTAAAGTACTTTATCGCCATGTAGTCGGGCATCCCGGCGCACTCGAGGTGAAATAAGCCATTGCATTGTCCGCATTTCACAGCAGCTGTTCGTAAACTCTCTGAACATTTTCCACACTGTTTGTTGCTTGGAATCTCACTTCTAGAAGGGATCAGTTTATCCATTATTATGTACAGTAGTCTGTACTAGTTTGTGGTGCCCCACCACTTGCTCAGCGCACCATAGGCCTAACCACAGATGAACACTGTTTTTAGTCAAGCACCACACCTTGAAATTCCACGCAGCTCGCGCAGGCACGTCCACACTCCACCGAGTCTCAACACACACACACACACACACACACACACACACACACACACACACACACACACACACACACACACACACACACACACACACACAGCCCGTAGCCTAGTAGGTAGAGCTCTCGTCACACTCGAGGGTCGGGGGTTCAATCCCCGGCCGGGCGGAGACAAATTGGGCTTGTCTCCTTTCATGTGTTAGCCTCAGTTCACCTAGCTGTAAATAGGTACCTGGAATAAGTGGACGACGTTGTGACGTCCTATCTGGGGTTGGCAAAAATGGTACAAGGCGAGATGGGTACCGGTATCATATGGTTCACCTAAGCTGATGGCTACCTAAGCCTTCGGGCGAGACGGTACCGTCTATAGTGAGAATGGTACCATACAGATCCACCTAAGCCTTCGTTTCCGATGTCGCCAATTGGCTAAAATACAGACTACACACACATCCACAGCCATTCCAACAGTACATAAAACATTTAACATGCATTTCACGCAATACATTCCCAGTTAAGGAGGCGCGATAATAATGAGCTTAGCTCGCATTGCGTGGATTCCCCTTGACGAACAAGTAACTGAGTAACACACACACACACTCTCTCTCTCTCTCTCTCTCTCTCTCTCTCTCTCTCTCTCTCTCTCTCACACTGGTACAATACAACCTATCTTCTCTACACTCAAATTCACCCAAACAACAACAACGGAACATCATCATCATCAACAACACCTCCACCACCACCAACAACAACGGATCAACACCACCACCAACAACAATATCCACCACCACCAACAACAACATCCACCGCCACCGCCACCGCCACCACCACCCCCACTACTAACAACAAAAACACCATCACTATACTTCCTCCCACACAGCATAATCTGGAGCTCTGTCTGAAGCCTAATGCATTTTGTATCGATGCCGCTGATTGGCTGGGGGGTCGTCATTTTTCGGGTTAAATAAGATTCCTTCCATATTTCTTACTCATTTTCTATAACATATAATTACAACAAATGTTAACTATTATTTGTTGTTAGTAAATTATATTAGAACCCTAAGATACAAAAGTAACCCCCTGTAACACTTTATTAAGCGGAGGGGGGTTAGCTTGCTTCCTACACCACTATCAAGGTATTATATAAATATATATACATATATATATATATATATATATTGCCTGACACTGTGATCCCCGAAGGGATGGCCACGAACGAAACGCCCCCATGCACCTCTGTCCCCAGTCAGTCGACACCCCTCCTCCCAACCAGCAACGCCTTCGCCCATATACGGTACTTCTTCACTCCATTCTTCCACCTCTCCTTCGGTTTACCTCTCCCTCTCTGTCCTACCACTTCGCTCTCGTACACCCTCTTAGTCATTCTCTTGCTTCCCATTCTTAATAAATAAAGGTCAATGTTTGTCTGTCAGTTACCCGACTACCCGACCTTTGTTACTAAACTCCTCCCACAGTTTTGGTGCCAGGTGGGAGTGTGGGGCACCGTTGGAAAGCCCAGGCTCTGGAGATGGCTTTAGGCGAATTTAGTGGAAATCAGAGACACTTTTGTTTAATAAAATTTTCGGCAGAACTTATGTAGTATACGGGAGCGGGAAAAAATGCGAAAAAATGGCCGTTTGGGGCAGAAGGAGGCCTCCGATCGAAAAGGTGTATGGAACGAAAGTTGTTCGCAGCCCCCCAAAATGGGGGTACGGATGAGGTCAGATCCAAAATCGGAGGTCATTTAGCTGCCGAATTCGAGGTCGCCGTTTAATGAGGCACAGGGAGGTCGAGGCCGGTGATTATGGTAGTAGTAGTATTGTGATGATTGTGTAGTGATTGATGATGGTGATTATGGTAGTAGTAGTGGTGGGAGTAGTGATGGTGATTATGGTGATTACCCGGGCAACGCCGGGTACCCCTGCTAGTGTTCCATATGGCCGAACCATCTCAAGGTGTTCCTTTTCACACTTTCCAGCACATCACCTCCACACCACACCTCCCTCTTACTTCCTCATTTGTCTGCCTATCCCTCCATGTAACTTCGCACGCACTTCTCAAGTAACTAATTTCCACCCCTTTCACTCTTGGTCGGAGTCTCTCCACCAATGTCCATGCTTCACTTCAGTCAGTGTCGGGATTACCACACTGTCATGCAAGGACTTCTTCACTTCCATGCTGACCACCCTATTTCTTGTTACTGCTTTGAGCATTCCTACAACCCTCTTCCCCTGTTGCACCCTCTCCCGCACTTCTTCATCCATAATCCCATCTTTACTCAGCACTCTGCCCAGATACTTAAATGAGCTGACAATCTCCATAGCCTGACCGTTCAACTTCACCTCACACTCTGTGGCTTCACCCCTTCCAAAGACCATAACCTTGCTCTTCCCCGCATTTACCTTCAGATTCCACTTTTTGCACACTGTTCCAAACAACTCCCAACTCCCATACATTATCGCTCATCAGAACTGTAAAATCAGCAAACAGCAGTACAGGTAGCTTCCACTTGTTTCCCTCCCTTATCAGCGATACACCAACATCCACTGCTCTTCATTGTATTTCTATCATGACTCCATCCATTATACAGTAAACAACCACAGGGACATCACATACCCCTGTTTCAACCCAACAATCAGATCAAAGCACTCGCTCTGCTCATTCTCCACACGTACTGCTGCCTTTGCACCCTCATACATGCTCTTCACTGCTTTCAGCAACTTGCCATATACTTCGTATATTTTAAGTACTGGTACTTTCCACATACCTTCTCTATCCACTCTGTAATAGGCCTTCTCCAAGTCCATAAAGGCAACATACAGCTTTTGTTGCTTCTCCAGATCTTTCTCCACAACACATTTCAGGGTAAAAATCTGATCTACACATCCTCTTCCCTTCCTAAAACCGCCCTGCTCATCACCTATCCATTTCTCCGTTCTCGCTCTCACTCTCTCAATCACTACCCTACTGTACGCCTTCCCTACTATGCTTTGAAGACATATTCCTCGGTGGTTACCATACACTCCTCTTTCCCCTTTACCCTTATATAGGGGGACTATTATGCCTGTCTTCCAGTCATCAGGTGCACTCCCCTTCTCCCATGCTAGTTTGCACATTTTCCATATCCATTCAATCACTATCTCACCACCATACCTCAGCATTTCCCCACACACTCCATCTGTTCCTGGTGCTTTCCCCAACTTCACTCTTTTCATGGCTTCACACACTTCTGACCTCCTGATCCCCACCTCCTCCTCCACTACTTCTCTTCTTCTCTCTCCCATACCCCATCCAACTATGTTTGCTGGCGCTTCATTCCTTACATTCAGCAATTCGTTAAAGTAATCCCTCCATCTTTCGACTCTCTCTTGCTTCTCAGCTAGCACTCGCCCATTCTTATCTTTCACACCCTTAATGTTTCCCTTGCTACCTTCCCTAACTTTCTTGACTTCTTTCCAGAACAGTTTCTTACACTCCCTCCATTTTACACTCAGATTCTTTCCAAATTCTTCATCTACTCTTCTCTTCTCTTACTTTCCTTCACTACTCTCTTTTTCTCCAAGTATCTCGCTCTTTTCTGTCTCTCCAAATCTTCCTTCCCTCTACTACCCAACCACTCTGTATACGCTTTCTTCTTGTCTTCCACACACACACTACAGTAATTTGAATCAACTGCAAGATGAATGCAGGAAGTGTGCAGATATATAAATTGACAGGAATGCTCATCCTTAAAGTATAAACAGAAGTACTGTATATGCTAAACAATCCTATAGACAAGGTAATGTGAACAATATAAAGTGAAAATTATCATAAGGTTTCAGGACTCATGCATAAAGGCAAATCTAAATATAACGGTGCACATTTACTCTTTCTGTATTTGCAAAGTTCATCGCACTCGTAGATATAAAATTAATACCCGGTATATAATTACAATATTTATATAATATGCCTGTTGATGGACGACAACTGCAACCTATTATTGTGAAAGAAAAAAAGAAACACACACACACACACACACACACACACACACACACACACACACACACACACACACACACACACACACACACACACACACACACACACACACACACACACAGCCCGTAGCCTAGTGGTAGAGCTCTCGTCTCACACACGAGGGGTCGGGGGTTCAATCCCCGGCCGGGCGGAGACAAATTGGGCTTGTCTCCTTTCATGTGTTAGCCTCAGTTCACCTAGCTGTAAATAGGTACCTGGAATAAGTGGATGACGTTGTGACGTCCCATCTGGGGTTGGCAAAAATGGTACAAGGCGAGATGTGTATCATATGGTTCACCTAAGCTGATGGCTACCTAAGCCTTCGGGCGAGACGGTACCGTCTATAGTGAGAATGGTATCATACAGATCCACCCTAAGCCTTCGTTTCCGATGTCGCCAATTGGCTAAAATACAGACTACACACACATCCACAGCCATTCCAACAGTACATAAAACACTTAACATGCATTTCACGCAATACATTCCCAGTTAAGGAGGCGTGATAATAATGAGCTTAGCTCGCATTGCGTGGATTCCTCTTGACGAACAAGTAACCGAGTAACATTGTCATAAGCGAATTTGATATTATATTTCATTTAATGGGGTAGTGCTTGGTTTTTGGTCTATATATTAATTTATTAATATATGTTTTAGTGTCCTCGCTAGACCTCCATCAAGCTTACAAAAACACCCCCTAGACCACCTTTCAAGATTGATTTGTACATTTTTCGGTAGAAAAATGTCCCGACCAAAGGCTGATTCCTTAAAAAATTACAGGCTCTCTCTCTAGCCATACCAGAAAAAAATCGACACCTAAATGTCACGAAAGGTCTTAATACTAACAAAGGAATGGGGCGCAAGGTCTTAAAATCGACAAACTAACGGAACGAACGTCTTAAAATCTCAAAATTAAAATGCTTAACATGAGGGAGAAGGGGGTCCAGAAAAAGTGAGTACTACCCCCTTAACTGACCTTATGGCTGGGGCAGTGTAAATAAAAATTAATTATTAAAGTGGCTAGAATATATTACATGAACATAAAGCCGTGCTGTGCTGTTAAGTGTCGGGAAAAAATGCTTAACCCTTTGAGTGCGGGTGTCGTTTATTATATTCTAGCTATATTTACACAATTCGTTTAGCCTCTTAGGGAAGTGCTGGAGGTACACTCGGATACCATAGTCTCTAGCCCACTCAGGAGAATTTGTGGACCCACTATGTTTTTCCTCTATGCAATTATATCTATCCGGATTGATTTTTGGATACAACTTGCTTTTCAAAAATTAGTATATATAGTTTTGTAGTTGATTTATAGAAAAAAAATATTCATAGATTGATTTCCAGAGATAAACTTGCATAGTTAGTAATAGGTGAAGTCCACGGATTTGTATGAGTGGGCTAGAGACTGGTATCCGACTGTACCTTGGTGACCCTGGTCTCTGGGTCTTCTCCTGGATGACCTAGATGTGTGTCAATTTGTATTTTATTTGTGTGTGTTCATTGTTTTCAGTTGTGTTGTCCCTATTCTGTCTTGTCTTGAGTTCCCCCCCCCAAAAAAAAACAAGGGAAAAGTGGGGATTGGGCCTGAGTATATAGAATAGAATAGAATAGGAAGGATCTGTGGTAGCTAAAATGGTTAATTGGCCACTTGCGGGTTTCGTTCTATAAGGAAGTTGGAGCTGTAGACATTGATATTTAGCAGAATTACCAGCTAAAATACGGTTGTAGTACATTTATCATTACATAAAATCCAATTTTACATACTTTATAGACATCAGAAACCTACATTATTATTGCATTTTTATTTACTATCGGTGTCTACAGCTCCAACTTCCTTATAGAGCGAAACTCGCAAGTGGTCAATTGAGATAGTCAGTAGCCTTTTGATTGCTAGAGGTCCTTCCTAAACTGAACACATATCCTCTAGTAACAGCCAGAATATAACGAGAAGACGTCAACCCGTACTGACAGGTGAGATAATTTGGAAGGGTTGTGATTGGCTTATCCAGGTGAGCTATTCTGGTTCACTTTACCATCTCTCCGTTAAGAATTTGTTAAGGGAGCCCACCTCGCTTTTTTTCTCTTTCTCTCCCTCTCTCTTTGGCTTGTATCCATTTGGTCCCATTCAGCCTACAATTTTAAGACGTTTACCCCCATTCAAGTGTCAATATTTTCCTGACGAGCGGTAGCGAGCAAGCATATATATATTTTTGTTTTGACAGCAAGCCAAATTTGTACATTTTTCGATAGAAAAATTTGCGAAGCCGGATTTCTCCATAAAATGCTGGCTTGCTATCGCTCGCCAGGAAGAAATTGACACCTGGATGGGGATAAACGTCTTAAAGCAGTTGGCTGAATGGGGCCAAATTGAACACAAGCCAGAGGAAGAGAGAAAAGGAGAGAAAGAGAAAAAAACAGGTGACCCCCCCTTAAAGAGATATTATTTTTACCGTCTCCGGG
Source organism: Paralithodes platypus (assembly GCA_032716605.1). Taxonomy (NCBI): domain Eukaryota; kingdom Metazoa; phylum Arthropoda; class Malacostraca; order Decapoda; family Lithodidae; genus Paralithodes; species Paralithodes platypus. The sequence goes on along the minus strand of CM064484.1, from coordinate 46,923,870 downwards.
TTCGGGTATCATTCACTACAGTCTGTTCAATATAATTAGGCCAGATATCCTGACCACTAACTTCTCTAACTCAAATAGGACTAGAGTAATCGAGCTGATCATTTCTACCATTGAAAAGAGTCAGCCAGGGAATAGGTGTGAACATTTACAGCCCATTTGCTCTGTCCCTTTTTGAGCTATTGAGGTTAGGGGGTCTAGATTTCTGGCCTGCGTATAATGGCTAGACTATATCAATCACTATATATATCACCACCAACACCAACAACAACAAACAATCAAAGTAACACGCCATCAACCCAACTATATTTTCTCTCCCACCCAGCCAAAGTTTATAGTAAAGCCTTTGAGATACAATAACAACAGCCATAACAATAATATCTTTCACCATAACAACAACAAAATAATAATAAAAATATGAAAACTGGGGAAGGTGCCAGAGTATATATATACATCAACACGACCAAGAACAGTAATAGTAATAATAATAATAATAATAATAATAATAATAATAGTAATAATAATAATAATAACAATAATTATAATAAAAATAATCAACAAAAAATAACCCAAACTCCAACAACAACACTAGCGCCAACGAACTTGACAAAAGTCTTGACCCCTCAACTTCTCATACACAAAATTAATTAAACCAATCGAGCTGACATTTCTATCATTTGGGAAGAGTCCACCTGTTAATAGGTGTGGATATTTACACCCAGTTTACTCTAGGTCCTTTTGATTGATGAGAAATTAAGGGGTCAAGATTATTGTCAAGTTCGTTGGCGCTACCTATACCACCAAAACACAAAACAAAACCGAACCCATCTCATATTTCCCCACCCATTCCATTACCCCCCCAACCCAAAATTCTAGCCATTGAGATGCAAAACCGAATTCCAGGCCGAACACGATTACGGCCCGACAACGGCTGAAATTACAATCACTATATATTATATGCTCGCTCAAGGGGATTCCGGTCCGCAGATTTTTTAATTTATTTATTTTATTTTTTTATTTATTTTTTTTTATTTTATTTTTTTTTGGGGGGGGGGTTAGATTTCGATTTTTCTTTGTAATGGTTAACGGTTTGGGTAAATAAGGGAGATGTTTGGTGTGGCAGGGAGGGAGGGAGGGGAGGGAGGATACAGGAGGGAGGGGAGGGAGGATACAGGAGGGAGGGGAGGAAGGGAGGGAGGGGAGGAAGGGAGGGAGGGGAGGAAGGGAGGATACAGGAGGGAGGGAGGATACGGGAGGGAGGATACAGGAGGGAAGGGAGGGAGGGAGGATGGTGTTAGAATGTGTGAAAAGGGAATGGCTGAAACAAAATATTTAGCAAATTACAGGAATGAATGGCGGAAGTTCGTTAGAGAGAGTACAGGAAGGTCTCTGGACCCTTTTAAACGACAAACCTGGAAGGTCTTTATCCCAGATGTTATATGTGTTCTTATCCTGTCACCACTTTTTCCTTTCTGTGTCTCTTGCTGATCCTCCCTATGCCTTGAGGGGGTACTGAAATATACCAAATAAACACTGTACTACTTGGACGTTTACAAAAATTATAACTAATCCTCTCACCACTCTCCACGTGTCGATGCATTAGCTAAAATGGGGAGAGGCTCGGTTTTTCTGGACATCCTTCTCCCTCATGCTTAGAAACTTTAGTTTTCAGATTTTATGACGTTCAGCCCATTGGTTTGACGGTTTTAAGACCTTTCGCCCCTTTTCTTTGTCAATATTAAGACAAAACGTGTCATTTAGGTGTGGATTTTTTTCCTGGCGAGAGAGAGCCAGCCTGTAATATAGGCCGGGACATTTTTATACCGAAAAATGTACAAATATACCTTGAAGGGAGATCCTGCGTGTGTGTGTGTGTTTTTTGTGTTTTTAAAGGTCTAGGGAGGAAACTAGAAAAATAATAAATACATGAAACAATCGACCAAAAAGTGAACCATCCCCCTCTTAATACCCTTGGCTTCATTCCAACTCTCAACACAATACGCTAAGGGAGGGTTCTAGACTCCCTTCTCTCTCATGCTTAGCCCCAATAGTTTCCAGATTTTAAGACGTAGAGGTGTGTGTGGAAAGGGGGGGGGGGGGGGGGGGTGTTCTGTACTCTCTTCTCTCTCATGCTTAGTCCCATTAGTTTCGAGATTTTAATACATTCGCCCCATTAGCTTGTCAGTTTTTATATCTTTCGTGCCATTTAGGTGACGATGTTTACCTGGTGAGCGAGAGCAAGCCTGCAATTTAGGAGGAACCGGCCTTTGGTTGGAGCATTTTTCTACCAAAAGAATGCCCAAATTTATCTCAAAGAGGGGTCATGTGGGGGTATTATTTAAAAGGATGATGGAGGTCTAGGAAGGAAACTAAAAAATAATAATAATGATAATAATGATAATACAACAAAAATAATGATAAAATAATAATAATAATAATAATAATAATAATAATAATAATAATAATAATAATAAAAATAAAAATAATCCAACAAACAAATATCTCCCCATTTACCAAACTTATCATGAAGGTTTTGGGCGAACTCTTGACTCAGCCTGTACCCCCCATACTTAAATATTCAGCCCCACAGCCCCCCCTGATAACTTGGCCAACAAACTATGCATTAAAGAAGGAATAGCTGTTACCGATACTCCAAACTGCAGGAGTTTACCAAAAGAGAAGAAATGTGGGAGGTAAACAGTGAGCGGGGCGGGCTGTGTGGATGTGGGGTGGGTATGTGCGTGTGGGTGGGGGTGGGTGGGTGTGAGTGTGTGTGTGGGTGGTGTGTGAGTGTGGGGGTGAGTGTGTGTCAGGGTGTGCGTGTGGATGTGTGTGTTGGTGCTCGCGTGTGTGTGTGGGTGCGCACGTGTGTGTGCGGGTGCTGGTGTGTGTGTGGATGGGACAGGTCAGGGTGTGTGTGTGGGGGGGGATGGGAATCAGTCGACACCTAAATGGCACGAAATCCTTGTAGTAATACTGTATAACCAAAACAAAGCTTCCTTTAAAGACAATCGCCTAGAATAATGGGTATACACGCCAAGTTTCATAAAAATACGGTGGAAAATCAAGGAGTTCACAGAGGCAGACAACAGGCAGACAAACAAGATAGATAAGTACAGACAGCAGACAAAGAGATAGGTACCGGTACATACAGCAGACATACAAATAGATAGACAGACAACAGACAGACAGCTATTTACAGAGAGACATATAGATAGACAGCCAATTAGGTACAGATAGCAGACATACAGACAGATAGGCAGACGAAAGACAGATAAACAGACAGACAGACAAACAGATAGGTACAGACAGACAGAGCTATATACTCAAACAAATCGACAGACAGACAGCAGACATAGAAACAGACAGCAGACAAATAGATGGACAGACAGTAAGGCACAGACAGACAGACAGATATAGATACAGACAGCAAACAGACAAAGACAACACAAAGAAAGAAACCCTCTCCTCTTAAGGGGGGGTCATCGACATTTTTGTATCTTTCTCTCCTTTTCTCTCTTTCCCTGGCTTGTATCCATTCGGCCCCATTCAGCCAACTGTTATAAGACGTGTATCCCCATCCAGGTGTCGATTTCTTCCAGGCGAGCGATAGCGAGCCAGCATTGTATGGAGAAATCCGGGTTCGCCGGAAACATTTTTCTATCAAAAAATATAAAAATTTAGCCTGCTGTCAAAACAAAATATAGATATGCTGGCTCGCTACCGCTCGTCAGGAAAATATTGACACCTGGATGGGGGTGAACTTCTTAAAACAGTAGGCTGAATGGGGCCGAATGGATACAAGCCAAAGAGAGAGGGAGAGAAAGAGAACAAAACAAGCGAGGTGGGCTCCCTTAATACCATACCTTCTTTCCCAGGGTTGGATAAAAATGAACAAAGAAAAAGAATACACACACTTGAATCACCAGCGATTAATTAAAGAAAACGAGCTCTTATGACCAGGGGTGACTTTTACCTTCCACCACCCCCAACTTATAGAGAGGTGAGATCATTATAGAAGTTATGAAAGATTACCGCTTACCATAACACACCACGAGAGAGAGAGAGAGGAGGCGAAGAGAGAGGCAGAAGAGGAGAGAGAGAGGAGAGTACAAGGAGTACAAAGGAAATCAAGCACCAAACGATCTAGTGACCCTTCTAGGTTCTTGTCCTCCAAAACACTGAGGATCAAGTGTCCAAACAGGTGTTTAGAGTGGGTAAGGGAACATTGGAAATGTAACTACTACTTCCCTGCCACTAACGTTGCATGACTAGGAATTTATTAGGTGACCATATGCGGTTAGTAAACTGTCTGGGAGGATAAAATAAAGTTATTCATTTACAAACGCAGTCATGTGCGTGTGTTTTATGCTAGATATTTGTCTAGAGGCGGAATTTAAATTAATCAACGGTGCCTGCAGTCTCAACGTCTCGGGGAATCCCATATCCACAAGTTGACAACTCGATTGAAGAAGAAATTCTTAGATTTCGTGCGATTTAAAAGATTTACCAATAATTTTTTGCAAACCGTTTTCCCCGCGTTTAATTATATTGGTCGATAGTTACGTACTTACTACCGTTTCTATTGTCGATGCCTTGGATGATTTTGAACACCTGAATTAAGTCGCCTGCTATAATCTGCGCTGGGGTTAAAGGAAATAGATTTAATGCTCTCAGACGGCTCTTCGTATGGTTTGTTCTGTAGGGCTAGGTATCATTTTGGTAACTCTACGTTGATACTCGTTCTAGCTGCTTTATATACTTTTGGTAATAGGGCCACCAGGATTGAACGCAGTATTCCAGAAGAGGGCGGACTAAGGAAGTGTCAGGGTTAGGATAACTTCTTTGGATTTATGCTCAAATGACCTGCCTATAAAGCCAATTATTTTGTTTGCCTTCTTACCAACATTCTGAACATTGGTGACTCGGTTTTAGGTTACGCGATATTGTTACTTACTCCCAGATCATTCTCTGTTTACATTCTTAAGCTGATTTCCCTTCCTCGAATAGTTGTGCTTTCCCCCCTCATTTAGGTATCCGACATGTAGTACTTTACATTTATTTTCCGCATTTGAAACTCATTTGCCAAATTTGGGCCCAACATGACAAATTTATCTAGATTGTGTTGCATATCGTTCAACTTGTTCTTTTGCGAGTACGCTATTTGCAATTTTTGTATCGTCAGCAAATTTTTAAGAGATTGTGCAGGTGAGACCCTCATCTAGGTCCGTTGATGTAACTGAGAAAGAGAATTGGTCCTAGTAACTTCCCTCCCTGGGGTACCCCGCTACTTACATTGGTCCATTTAGATGCCTTAAACCGTTTTAGGCCTACCCTTTTGCTATTCTGTTGCTGAGCCAATTTTCTATCCATTTCAACACATTACCGTCTTGTATTTCCATGCGCTTTTAGTTTTAGCAGTAAAACGTTTGTGGGGAACTTTGTCAAAGGCCTTTTGGAAATCCAGGGGTCTATAATATCCTACATCTTTAACTCTCATCCGTAGAGGTTGAGGATATCGTGGAAGAAGTCTAAAGGTT